>JAJIBD010034305.1:0-47949 GCA_021461705.1 Cryptotis parvus | reverse complement strand
TATGTATATATAAAGTGAGTTCATATATATATATAGCATGAAAAGAAGTTCAATTCTTTGTATATGAACATTAATTATTTCAGAGACAGTCTCACTGGAAGCATTTTCCTTTCTCAAATCAGTTAGCCAATTTGATCTATTTAACTCAGAGTTTCCTATTGCTATGTATGTATGTATGTATGTAGGTATGTATGTATGTATGTATGTATGTATGTATGTATGTATGTATGTGTTTTGGTGCCAGATTTGGAGCCCAGGGTCTCATATATATGTGAGCACGTGTTCTACCAATTGGAGCCGAATCCTTGGCACCCCATGGTCTGTTTCAAAAAACCAGCAGAAAGTGCACTGTCCTCATCTCTACAGTTTCCTAGTAACACTTTTAAAAATTAATCAGCTGATTCTATTTGAGAAACCATGACTTACAATAGCATTGATTTTACTGTTTTAAACTTGTTGGCGTCCATACCAATTTCAGATAAGCATCTCTTATGTCAGGTAGGATGAGTCTCTCCAATTTTGAGTTCTTCTTCAAAACTGTTTTTGAAATTATATTACTTTCATTTTATTTTCCATGTCAATTGTAGATACTACTAACAATAAGAAAGAGGTAATACTGCAGAGATTTTTTTAATTAGAATCGCATTGAATTTATATAGCTGTTTTAGGGAGAACTCACACCTTTGTAATATTAAATCTACTCAATCCATGGGGATAGATGACTCTTTGTCATTTCATTTATTTATTTATTTATTTATTTTTTATTTATTTATTTCTTCTTGGCTCACACTGCAATGCTCAGGGGTTTCTCCTGGCTCTGCACTCGGGAATCACTCCTGGCGTGTGTCGGGGATCATATGCACCCAACGACCCAACGGTGTAGCCTGGGGCTAGCAGCGTGCAAGGCAAACACCCTACCCGCTGACTACCGCTCTCCGGCCCCCCACTCTTGTCATTTATGTAGGTATATTTTTATCTTGTTTTACAGTTTTAAGGGACACTATCATATGTATTTTGTTATATGCATGTTACATTGTTCCTTTGGTGAGGTGATTGGTACCGTTTTCACTTCAAGTTTCCGTCTGTTCATTGTTACTATATTGATAGTACTATCTATATTTATCTACGACCTATGTCCTGCATTCTGAGTAAAAGCAATCATCAGTTCCAGTAATTTTTTGCTAGATCCCCTGGGGGTTTCAATAGGTAATGACATCTGATAGTAGATAATCGTATTTCTTCCTTTCCAGACTGTATGCCTTTCCTGCCACTGTGTGCCAGCTAACCCTCCTGCTACAAGGCGTGAACAGAATCGGCAGACAGAGCATCCTTGGCTTGCCTCCCAAACTCCAGAAAACTCATTTGCTCTTTCATTGCTTAGTACAATGTATGGTGTTTTGGGTTGTGGGCAGGTAAATCATTTTTCATCACATTTAGAATATTCTGCTAGTTTTCTAAAAGTTTTCGAGCATAAATAAAATTCAATTTTTGCCAACTACTTTATACCTATTTAGGTTATCCCAGTAATTTTATTTTAATGTGTGTGAGCTCTCCTCCACCTAGAATTGATTTTTGTATCATATGTGAAAGTGGTTATTCATTGTTTCTTCCCCAAATGATTAACTGATTATTGAACAAAGCTAATAAATTGTCTATCACTTCCACTCCCTCTAAAAATCTCACTTTATCATATATTGAACTCACACAAATAAACAGTCTCTCTGGACTACCTCTTCTGTTATATCAGTTGAGCATTTTCCTATCCTGGCACCCATATTCTGCATCTTCGCCTATGCTATTCTACCACTGCATCGCTCACTGATTTTGGTGCTGTGTTTAAGTATCTGCTAGAAAATGTTATCTCTTCCATTTTCCCCTTTTGAGATGAACTGGAGTCAACTTGAAAATTCCATATAAAAAAAACCAATTAATAGAATGTTTATATAGCATCAAAATAATAAATTATAGGGAATAATTATTATTTGATATCACTTGGACTTTTTCCTTTAAGAAACTATTTTTCTATTCAGTGTTGTATTTGTAAACATGCCTTCAGTAGTATCTTTCATTTTGCTAATTTCAAAGTTTCTGACTTTTTTCCAAATAGACGAAAAATAGCTGCCGAAAAATGAGGTTTGTATCTTTTATTTCTCAATATCTCATATATCCTTTATTTCTTACTTCTAAAAAAGTTATTTGTTGTAAATTCTTGGAAGAAACACCTTCGGATGTGGGATGGTTTCTTCTCTGATTTATTTACCAAGTCTTCCTTTCTTACACCATGGCTGTGCCTCAGGTCTTACTCCTGGCTCTGTGCTCTAGGGTCTTTTCCCTGACTGATTGACGGATTACATGCAGGGCATGCACCTTTCTCCCTACCTCCAGTCTCAAGAGATTGTTTTAGAGTGTGCTAATAATTGCTTAGTGCTAAGAGCAACCTAGAACTGAGTACAAAATACAGGCAAAAGATACAATGACAACCTCTAAATGTATGTATTGTAATCTACAATGTGTAAGGGAAGAAAGAGAGAAAGAGAAAAGAGAGAGAAAAGAGATAAAGAACTCGCTATGGAGGCAAGCTGGGGAGGTGAGGAGAATCAGGAACATTGGTGGTGGGGGAATGGGCACTGGTGGAGGGATGGGAGCTGGAACACTGTATGGTCGAAACTCAAATATGAACATCTTAGGAACATCTTTGTAATTGTGGATATCCCATGGTGGTATAATAAATATTTAAAAAGATTTTGCTTTTATAAAGTAGGAATGTCTGTTGCACTTATCTATTCTTTAGAGTCACCTACTGAGATGATTGTTCTTGTGTTTTTCTTATGAGAATACATTAAGTTCAGTAAGCTCAATTTTTTCTACTCTCTTAACTATTTTTCCTCTCCTAAAGTAAGCCCATATGAGCCTGCGATACAATATTATTTTAGAGAACTTATTACTAAGAATTTATTTTAGAAATATTGTACTTATAAACTTGTGCTACCCAGCACGGCAGAGCCTGGAAGCTACCCGTGTTGTATTTGATATGCTAGATACCAGCAATAATTATAGACCTCATTCCCACGACCTGATGGAGTGGTTTGGAGGCTCTCTATATTCCTGGAGCAAGCAGGTGCCCTTGGGCTCTACTTGTGCTTGAGACAGGTCGTATGGAGATGTGCCATGGTGCCCGCCTCGAGACAAATCGATGATGAACGGGAAGACAGTGATACAGACAGACAGTGATATAAATGAAATTAAACTGTCTTGATTTTAGAACTATTTCGAGAAACTGTAATATCTGAATTACACGTGTCGTATTTGATATGCCAAATACTAGTAACGATTATAGACCTCATTCCCATGTCCTGGAAGGAATGATTTGAGGCTCTTCATGTTCCTGGAGCGGGCAGATGCCCTTGGGCTACACTAGCATGTGACAGGACATATGGAGATGCTACTGGTGCCCGCCAGCAAATGGATGAACAATCTAACGGGAAGACAAGGGATACAAGTGACAAGTGAGAATATCTGATGGGAAAGCTTCCCACTGCTTTACAAACTGGACTTTATATATGACATGGAATTCTATTGATGACATGTTTCCTTCAAGTTTTGAAAGGTCTAGATTATAAGAATACTCTATTCTGGTTCTTTAAACGGGCTTTTAATTATTTTTCGCTTATTTTTAAGGAATTGCACATAGGTTTTCTTTCTCTTATTGAACAAACTTTGGTGATTTGTCTTTTTTATGAATCAAACATTTAACCTTAATTTTTAGTTGCATTTGGGAACCAGAGTGATAGTACAGTGGGTAGGGTGTTTGCCTTGCATATGGCCGACCTGGGTTCAATCCCCGATATACCATATAGCCACCAAAGCAACCCCAGGAGTAATTCCTGAATGCACAGCCAGGAGTACTCTTGAGCACTGCCTGGTGTGACCAAAAAAGAAAACAAATTAATTGCTTTTATTTAAAGCTGTACAAAGCAATCATCTCGCTTTTTTTCCATTTTTTTATTCTTACATTATGTCTTCTTTTTCCTAATTAGATTTACTAGGTTCATCTGTTTTATTGGTCTTGACAAAGAAGTAGTAATTGGTTTTAGTAATTATTTCATTAATTTCTACTTTAATTCTGAGTTCTACCCCTTTATTTCCCTGGAATTATTTTTCCTATTCTTTGTCTAGATGTTGAATCAATGCTTAACTTGCTTGTTTTCACATTTCTGTTCTTTACTAGTTCTGAAAACTGTAACTGTTCTGAAACTGTAACTAGTTCTGAAAACTGTAACTCCTTCCCATTTGTACCACATTGGCAACATTCAGAGGTCTTGAAATGTAGTGAGCCTCATTTTTTTCAATTCTAAGTAGTTTGTGATTTCATTTTTAATTGCTCTGTAATCCAAGTTAATTAGAAATGCGTATTCATTTTCAAGAGGGTGGTTTTTGCCTACTTATCATTTTTACTGTTTTGTGTTATTAAATAATTTTAATACATGTGGTCAGTGAGATAGGCTTTATAATTTTGACTTTACAGACTTCATTGAACGCTTCTTCATAAATATTTCTTGGAGTTATAGTCTATGTAGCATATATATCGTTATTTGCATAAACAACTTCTTAACAGTGCTAATTGAATCTTGTCTTTTTCACACTTGAAGTGTTGGGTTGGTTTTCTTTGTTCTGTTTCTGATGTTCTGTGAGTCCCTGTTTGGGGCTGATAGCAGTTAGCTCTTTAGGATTCAGGGAACCTACTTCCTGCCCCTACCTTTGTCTCCTTTCTTTTCAGTTTGAAAGACTGGATATTTTTATAGGATTATTAAATCTGTTCGCATTCTAATACTGACACTTTGAGCCAATTCTTCCATCTTATTTTATGTTTTCTTTTGACCCAATTTGTTTTGCTTCTCCCTTCTTTGCGCCCCTTTGGCTGAACTGATGAAGTTTTCCAATGATTTATTTTTCTTTTAATGCATATTGCATTTTAGTTTTTCTAGCAGTAGCTCTTATTTTTAAGCACACACTTAACTGGTTTTAACAATCAATGCCTTCAATCAGTAAATATAACTAGCTTCTCTCCCAAGACAAGCACACTGCATGCTCCCTCCTTGTTCTGATGCCTCCTAGCATGACTAGGAGTTTCATTCCAGGTTGCTATTGTGATAGATAGATAGATAGATAGATAGATAGATAGATAGATAGATGGGATAGATGAAGATAGATAGATAGAGATAGATAGATAGATAGATAGATGGATAGATAGATAGATAGATAGATAGATAGATAGATAGATAGATGGATAGATAGATAGATATTGAATTCCTGCTCCCTTTTAAAAAAGGCTTTTAATTATTTCCATTATTTTAAGGAGATGGCACATAGGTTTTTTAAAGTATTTTATTATACCACCGTGAGATATACAAATAAAAAGATATACAATTAAAAAGTTCATGTTTCGGGTTTTGGTCATACAGTGTTCCAGCACCGTCCCTCCACCAGTGCCCATCTCCCACCACCAAACATCCCCGGTTCCCTCCCCCTTCCCCAGCCCACCTCCATGGCAGGTTTTCTCATTGAACAAACTTTGGTGATTTGTCCTTTTAGGAATCAAAACCATTTAATTGCGTTTTTAAAGGCAGTACACAGCAACCACCTTCGCCTATACAGAGGCATATGTCTCCCTCTCTCCTGGTTTCACGTTCTCTAGCTCACTCCTCACACGCACTCGCCTCTCTACGCTGTGTCTTTCTGCCTTTCTCCTCTCCCCTCGGTTAATAATGATTTCCCATTGCCCTTGTTTCACTGTGCTTTGTCTCTAGATTTGTGCATGCTGCATGCCTTCCTCTCAGATTCACTTTTCATTCTCCTGAAAGACATTGTTTAGTTATTCTTCTGAGAGGTGCTTGAGTGGTATCTTTCTGAACCCTTACATTTCTGAAAGCGTTTTTATTTTGCTCTCACACTTGAGTGATGAGTTCACCTGGGTATAGAATTCTAAGTTCAAAATAATTTTCACTCAGGACCTTGAAAACCTCTCTCTCTTGTCTTCCTTGAATCCACGGTTGCTGAAGAGCCTTTTTCCTCCCTGGGCTGTGGCCTCCACAGTTCACCCTCCCGAGGCCAGTGCACGGGAGGAGGAAACCCACCAGGAGGTCCCTAAGGGTCCTTCCCTAACCCAGGCTACTCTTTCATTCTCCTTCACTTAGCAAATATTTTTGACACATGTAACGTTCCAGGTTCTGCATCATAATTTTTTCTTTAAATAAAATATATCAAGTGTCAGGAAAGTATAGAACATAATATAGCAAATAGGAGTACCCACCACCCCGGTGGATTAATCTTACCATTTCGCCTTATTTGCTTCCAGGTTTTAAAAAATTAAAAAAAAACACCGCAGAGCTGAAATCTCACCCCCTTTCCTTGCACACAAGAGAGAGCTTCTCCCCCCCAAGTGTATGATTATTATAGATGATATGCTTAAAATGGTTATTTATAGATAATATGCAGGTCAATACTATATAACAATACAGTCTTACTGCATACCGAACCACATTACATATATCAGTTAATTTCTCATGACGAGCCAATGATGTGTCACTATTGCCATCCACTTCCTGGAGATGAGAATAAATTCATCAAAGCCACAGAGCTGGTGGCCAGGATGAGTGAATCAGAAGCTGGAAGTCGAACAGAAAGTTCCGCTATTGATATCTATTGATATCTACCAAATGCTAATGGGTCAACAGTGCTCAGATACTTAAGCTTTTGGTAAATTGTATCTGAGACACATTTTTTCTGAAATCGAGGGATAACCCCCCAATTTCCTCCTATCATTCTTATTTGCTCACCAGAAAATATTATCCATGACTTAGTTTGTCTGGGTTCATCTTGAATTTCACGGGTGTTTTTAGGAATATTTAGTTTGTTTCAAAATTTGCAGCAAATGTTGTGCTGAGCATATTTATGGCTGTCTCCCTGTGATCAGGGACAAATTTCTCTAAGGTATAGGACCCCTGCATTACATCTCTAAGTCACGGGCCATCCACCCTGCTATCTTTACCAGTTATTGCCAAATTACTGCACCAATTTAGATTCGTACATGTGTAAGGAAAGGGCCCCATGTCTTGCTAGCATTTGAATAAGGCTTATTGAGACTCCATATAGATTGTTCAACTAATGGCTCATTATACCATAGAACCTTCTATCTCTACCCCCACCCGCCTTCTGTCTTAATCAAGATAGTTCAGTTTAACTTTGCTGTCAGTCTTTTATTTAAAGTATTTTATTATACCACCATGAGATATACAATTACAAAGATGTTCATATTTGGGTTTTGGTCAACATGTGGGAGTCAGAGGCTAGGTAAGACAGAAAATGGAACAGTGTGCTAACAATTGTCAAAATTACTAATACCAACCTAGAACTGAGCATTAAATACAGGCAAAAAGATACACATGACAACCCTTTAATATATGTTCTGCTCTCAGTCTTTTTATATAAATATATTTACTGATTATTTGCTACTTGCTAACTCTTCCTGCTGATGCTTTTTCCTCTAAAGCCCACCACCTGACAGGCACGGAAAATCAGTGAAATAAAGGCTTACCTGTTCTTCGTAAAGTCAGGTACACTTAACAGAGACCTGTAAATTAACATGAGCCTGAATGGAACATGAGAGAAGTTCAGCTGGATTAATGAGATGCCTGACAACCTCCGTGGCTGTCACGAAGCCTAGCGCTTTCATCAGGCATTCAAACTGAATCTAAACATGAAGTTACGAGATAACAGAAATTATCTGCCTTTTAATCATTTGCTAAACTATTTGTTTAAAAATACACCAATATCATCTAAGCATTCCTAAAAATTATTATTTTTATTGCAATTATATGATATGTATTAAACTACAAAAAAATTAGAATCCTTGTTTTCAGGAAACGTACATATAAACATATAGCTACCTAAACTTGCATCCATATAAAATAGAGCATCTGAAAAAATCCTTTTGTTTTTATCATTTAGGGGTCATACCTGTTTGTGCGTAGGCTTACTTCTGGCTCTTAAGGGTCACTCAGAGAAACCATATGGGGGCCAGGGTTGGAACCCAGTTTGGCTGCGATGAGCCAAGTCCCTACCCACTGAACTATCCCCACCCCCAATCCTTTTATCCTGTTGCTTAGCCAAGGATGTAAGTCAGACCTCAAACATCCAGAGTTCAGACAGTTGCAATTGCCTACTCAGTACCCACTTGGAAGCCACTAAGGCCCCTCCATGTCACCAAAATCCAACTTCTGCTTTCCACTTTGGCCATCCTACTTCAAGTCTTTCCCAACTTGGCTAACAGGGATATTCTTCCAGTCACTGGGGTATAGTTCTTGAAGTCCTCCCTATTGCTCCACCTTCTCTTCTGCCCTCTAACTTATCTCTTCCTCACACTTACTGCGAACGGCACCAGCTTGGAGCATGATTTCCCTGCTTTTCTCTGTGCCATTATTTGGCTTGGATTTCTGGAGATCTTACTAACTGCATCCTACTTTTGCTCTTGCCCACTGGTTAGACTATTAGGATTCAAATAGAGGAAACCTCTAAAAGGATTCAGATCCCCAGGAGGTAACTCAAAGGACAGGAGTGTGATACTTGCATATGGGAGCCCTGGGGTCCATCTAGATTCTACTGGGAGTGGTTCCTGAGCCAAATACCTGAATGGCCCCAAGTGCTGCAGGGTGTGGCCAAAATATAAGCATAAAAAAGAAAAGGTGTTTCAGTTGAGTCTTTGCTCCAAATTCTCCTAAAACACCCCCACCACACTCTTTAATCTTTTGTTTGTTTGTTTGTTTGTTTGTTTGTTTTTCGGGCCATCACCAGTGGTGCTCAGGGCTTATTCCTGGTTCTGTACTCAAGGATCACTCCTGGTGGGTTCAGGGGACCGTATGTGGTGCCAGGAATCAAACCAGGTAGACTTGGGCAGGCAAGCACCTTACCTACTATACTATCTCCCCTGCCACACACCCTCACTCTTTATACTGAGTTACAAAGTTGTACATGATCTTCCTCCCATCCCTGGGGTTCCTGTATTCATCCCTCTCATCATGTTCTTACCATCTTCTTCCCTACTTCTGCCCTGCACTGAAGAATTATGACTCCTCAAAGACATCCACACCTACTACCCTCAATTTTTTAAAATGCTACATAATGGTGGCTTGGGTTAAGGATTTGATAGTGGAAATGAGAAATGATAGTCAAGATATGTTTTGAAGATAGAATGAACCAGACATTAAGATGAATTAATTTGGGGGAATGATGGAAAGCTAGGTATTAAGAATGATCCCCATTTTTTTTCTGGCTTGAGAAACAGGATGAATGAAGGGGCTATGTACTGAGAAGAGGGAGATGTAGGAGGAATAGGTTTGGGGAAAAGCAACCAAAAATTCTATTCTGTATGTAGTAGGTTGAGTCATCTTTTGATATATCCTAGGAGGAGAGGGGGACCTAACAGTCAGGCAGATGTAAGATTGCCCCTATCTCTGGAAAATATATCTAGTGTAACAAATTATAAGTTGTTCATAGATAGGTGTACTTAAGTCATGGGAAATGCTTGAAATTGCATAGAGTTAGCAGGTAGCCTTCAGAGGGACCCTGGCTATGGTCCCACAGAATTTCACATTTTCATGGAGAAAAGAGCAATTCGCTGAAAAGGAATCATTAGAAAGATGGGAGAAAGCCCAAAGAATACAGTAACCCAGCAGCCAAGAGAAGAGAATTTCAAAGATTACTCAACTGTTATGAGAATTCTAGAAAGTTGAGGATTGGATTTAGCAACATGGAGGTCACGTTGAACAATTTTTTCCTTGCTTTTTTTCAGAAAATAGATTTTTATTGTAGCAAAACATACATAACAAAATTTATTATTTTAATTTTTAGGTGTTCAGTTGAATGGCATTAAGCACATATATATTATCATGCATCCATGTTCTCTTAGCAAAAGAGGGCTAAATCTTGGAATGATTTTATAACAATTAGGGGTGAGCCGATCATGAAATTCTATTCAGTCTTGAGAAATGGTTTTTGAAGGGGAATATGGTTATGTGGCAGCAGCTAGGTCAGAACAGCATGGGGCTGGAGAGAGAGAGAGAGGCAGAGAGAGAAAGAGAGACAGAGAGAGAGACAGAGAGAAAGACAGAAAGAGACAGAGAGATAGTCTTTCTTGTACATTAGTCCTATTTTGAGTGTTGATTTAGAGAGAGGGACAGAGTTTTTATTTGCACTGGAGATATTAGTCCTGTTTTGAGTGTTGATTTAGAGAGAAAGAGACAGACAGACAGACAGACAGAGAGTCTTTTATTTGCATTGGAGATATTAGTCCAGTTTTGAGTGTTGATTTAGAATGCTCTGAGGAAAAGAAAGACAAAACTTAGTGAGAGAAGAGGTATGCAGTGGATTGAGATGCTAAGAGGGCAAATGTAACGGGGCTGGAGCTCATGAAAACTGACTGTCTTTTGCCCCAAATGCAAACAGACTTGCATATTTCTGCAACTCCTGATGTCTGAGATTGGCAATCATGAAGGCATAATGCTGCTAATCTGCCAGTGTGGAGGTTGCTCTCCTTATATAACATTTTAAATACCTACTGTGCCTGAATAACTTATGACCAGGATGGGCAGGTCAAACTCTGAAGGTTCTTTGGGATCATCTCTTTGATGTTTCTGGAAACTTCTGAATGAGCTTGGGAGAGGTTCTGAATCCAAAACATCTAAAGCAAAGATACTGTGTAGACTTCATTGAGAAACTATCCTTATTCTACTTTACACTTTAAAAACACCCCATTTAATTTCTACTGCCTGTTTCTGTAGGAAGCAGTCACAGGAAAACTCTAGTGTTGCAATCTCAGCTGTAGAGTGACCACCAGCCTCAGCATCCAGATCCCACTACCTAATTAGTCCTTTGATCTCTTAACACCAAGACATCAGGAAACTCCCTCCCTTTCTGGAAGAACACTATGTACAAGGGCAGCTCCTTCATAATCTCCCCATTCCTGCTTCTGCGCCATCACAGATCTCTCTGGAGTCTAGTTTAGAGCCCCTTGAGACTAGGTCTCATCCACTGGAATTGGAAGAGCCCCTCAGCATCGTCCATAGCAGTACTGAAGTGCCAATCCTGAACCTCTCGTTCATATGCTTTTCCAAACTTTAAGATTATCTAGACATTTTACAGTCTCATCATCACATTCACAGATTACAAAAAGACCTGATCAAATTCCGTGCTAAAATATAAAACCCACAAGGGCAGGAAGTTTGGAGTTTGGAGTTTACAGTGTAACACCCTGTGCTTGGAAGAATGCTTCCTCTATGTCCATGTCTGTATCTATATATCTCTGATATGTATATGTGCATATATATACATTATACATATATACAAAATGAAGGCTATCAACATAACTCAGATGAATGAATGAAATATTTAGAACTGTATGCCAACACAAGGGGAGAAAACCACTAGCAAAATAACGTTTCCAGGTACTAACAAATTTGCTTAAAATGGCTTGTACTACTGGTGTCATTACCTTAAACGCAGAGAACCCTGCTCTATTTCAGAAAGATATTCCTTTAGGTGTGCACTTAAATAGGTATATATTTTTACGCTGCTGATAGGAATATTTTTTACAGTATTGCTAGGAAGTAGTACACTGCCATCCAGAGGAAGCACCCTACTGAAAATTTTAGTATCAAAGAAATCATAGTGGAATTACAAATTATTTAGAAATGACTGACAATGAAAGTATTATTTTGAAAAATAGCAGAATGCATATGGAGCAGTGGAAAATTCTCTTCAAGAGAAACTTATGGTCCATAATTGTATTTTTATGAACTAAGAAAGAATGGAAATTACTGCAAAGTATTTAACACAAAAATAATTTTAAGGGAGTTATGTTATTCTCAGTAGTAGTTTGAGGTGGATCAAAAATAGAAATCAAACATTTGTACATGTTTAAAAAGAAACACATGATCAGTAAAATCTGGTTATCTGAAAAAGACTACAGAGAATCCTATAAAGGTTTGTTTCTCTAAAATTATCAGCCTCTGTTGAGATAAAAAAAGAAAAGAATACAGAATTCACAAATATATCAGGAATGAAAAGTAAGACAAACCTAGTAAAATTTGTTTTTTTAAAAGAAGAGAATTCTTTGATCCACAAACCATATTTTTCAAAGGCTTGAATGTAATATCTAATTTTCAGAGAAAAATACAAATTACTAAAACTGACTCAAGACTTGATAGCCTGAGTAAACAACAATTAGAGGATTATTTGTTTGTTTGTTTTTCTGGACCATACCCAATTTGCTCAAGGTTTATGCCTCACTCGTTACTCAGATATCGCTCCTGGTAGTGCTTGGGGAATATATGGGGTGTCAGGGGTGGACTCTGGTTGGTCATGTGCAAGGTAAATTTCCTACCTGCTGTACAAATGCCCCGGCAATTAGCAAATTTGATGTTCAAAAGCTGAAGACTACAGATGAGATTTACCAAGTATCTAATATTACATTTCACAGAAATGATTACAAAAGATAGGACAAGGGGAAATTCCAAATGCATTTTATGAGGCAGTACCATCTTGATGCCAAACATGGACAAAGGCTGTGCAAGAGGAGAAAATCATAAACCAATATCACTTATGAACACAGTTACTAAAATAAGGCATCCACAAATTGCTTGCAGTAATGTATTTTCTCTCTCACAACATAATGTGCACGAGCGTATGCACATACACATTAAGGCAAAACAAGGTTAATATTAGAAAAAAAATCTCTAAATAAAATTTAGTATTCATTTTATGGTTTAAAAATACTTCTATTTGGGGCCACAGAGAGATGATATATCCAGTAATGGACTTGCCTTGCACATGGCCAACCTGGGTCTAATCTCTAGCACCCCATGCGATCCCCCAAACTCTACCCAGAGTAACCCCTAAACCCACTGTCAGGAGAAAGCCCTGAGCACACTGGGGATGACCCAAAAAACAAAAATAATAATAAATACTCCCACTTTCAATCCAAATGGGATAAAAGAGAACTTCTTATTGTAATCAAGGTTCTCTAACAAAACTAAGCAAATGAAAATTATTATGACACATTAGAAATATTCTCAGTGAGATACAAATGAGAAAACAGTGTTTGGTTTCACTCTTACTGTTTTGAGGCTATTCCTGGAGGAACTGGGTGTCAACAGGTCCCTCCAGTAAGAAGAGAAGGGAAAGGCAAGAAGAGAGTTACAGGTATGTGAAATACAGGGAGAAACCTGTAAATTGTTTAACTAATAAATCCCAGCATGTTTGTCAAAGCAAAACACTACCAGTTATTAATAACATTTCCAAACAGCAGCAATGGTCAATTAAACAAATTAATAGGAAAATATCCCACTTAAAATAGCAACAAAAGCTGTAAAATACCTAGAAATAAATCTAATAAGATTTATTATAATAATAAGATGTTCAATGCATGGGAACCCAAAGGGCTGGAGTGTATGCTTTGCATGTAGGAAGGAGCCCTGGGTTTGAGCCCCCAAAACCACAAGTCCCTCAAGGGAATATGGCCCCTAAGAACAGCACAGGAATAGCCCCCAGCACTACCAGGTGTCATCTAAAAAAAAAAGAAAGCAAATAAACAGAAACAAACAAACTTCCTTTGTTTGGTTTGGTTTGGTTCAAGGGCTTGCTTCTGGTTATGTGCTCAGAGAGCACTCCTGGTATTGCTTGGGGTCCTTGTAGTGTCAGATGATTAAAACCTGGGTCAGTCACATACAAGGCAAGTGCCTTAAATCCCTATGCTGTCTTTCCTAACCAAATAAATAAGTTTTATAAATAAATTAGAAGACATTGTTGTAAATTAAAAAATCATGAGAATATTAATATACTGGATCACTTAATTTTACAAAGATGTAATCTCTCCCCAATTTAATATGTTCAACTCAGTAAAATACCAAAAGGATTTCCAACAAGTCAATACAACCAGATACTAAAGTATCCTTTTGAAAGAGAAATAGTCCAAATGCATTATTTTTAAATGAATAAAGAGGCACGGTGCCTTTCAGACATGAAGACTTTTTATAAAGCCACACTAATTAAAACAGTGTGGTACTTAGTCAGAATTGGTCTGATTCATGAAAAGGGATTGAGTAGGAATAAATAGATGAGTAGAAAGAAATTTAATTTACAATAATCTTTGCATTACACATCAATAGAAATAAGACGATTTATTCCTAATCAGATCAAGATAACAGCTTTCCACATAGGGAAAGTGGGCGAGTAAAATTAAATTTCTTATTTACAGCTGCCAAAAGTTGAAGATGGGTCCATTATACAGGTGTGAGAAGCAGAACTTTAAAGTATCCTGAGAAACGTAAGAGACTGTATTCTTGACAGCAGGCATGGATATATTTAATAAGACACAAGTGTAACAAACTATAGGTAAATGTATATGACTCCATTAAAATTTTTTCATAGGACAAAAGACATCAAAGGCAGTCATAGGCTGAGACGATACATGTCACGTGAATTCTACAAATCAGGGAAAACGAGGAAACTATACCCAGACCCTGAAAAAATGGATAAGAATAGTGAAAAGAAAAACACATTTGGAAACCTTAATAACAAGTAATGGACAAATGCTAGTCTCATTAGTACGAGGGAAATTAAAATGGTACAGTGAGATACTGGAAAACCAAAGGGTCAGGAATAGGGAAGTCTGAATCTGGAAAGTATGGAAGTTCACATGAGGGAAATAACTCTATGCTCAGCTAGGTGTGTAAATTAGAGAAACATTTGCCACTATTTAATAAAACTGAAAATGTGTGTGTAACCTAGCAATTCTCCATCCAGGTAGACACACAGAGGGGTTCTCACATATGTGCAAAGGACACCTATGTTCAGCTTGAGCATTGCCTGTGATACCAAAATATTGGCAGTGGCTTAAATATTCATCAATAGGGGAATTAACAAACACAGCCCATTCATATGCATGGATCTGTAATATACAATTAAAATGAATATGCTGGGTGTATATTTTTTTCATTGAGAGAGAAAATAAAAACAAACCAAGAAGAAATAAAAAGCAAGTGACAAAATAGGTTCTAACACCACACTGTTTACTTTAAAAATCAAAGCAAACTTCTATGCTTTTATGGTTCATATGTAGTAAAAAATATATATAAAGCCCAGATTGGAAAGGTACATACTAAATTCATGATAGTGTTTGCCTTTGGAGAAAAGGCAAGGTAAAGAGTACAAAGGGGTTTCAGTTTTATCAGAAATGTGGATAGCTCAATTATAAAAAAAAATAATAAAATACTTGAAGCAGACAGAACAAAATGCTTACTAGTTGTATGACATTTACTAGTTATATGACATAGGTATATGGGTATTTGCTATATTTTCTCTGCATTTTAAATGAGCTTTACATTTAAAAATTAAAAAAAACCCTTGATTCACTAACGCTAAAGTTTTGAGGCAAGGAACTTTATTATAATTATTTTTAGAAAAAAATCTCCATAAAAAATAAGAAAGCTGACAATAATATAACATTGCTGAAATGATGCTATATACATTCAACCTGAATAATTGTCAAAATCATATGAGGGGAGTAAGCTGAAAAACATGTATGCTATCTTTTTTTTAAATGTGGAATATATAAGCATATATATTAAATGTGAAAATAAATAGGTAATCAGGAAATAAAGATATGAAAACAAAAGCTGCAAGAATACTCTTTATAATACTGAGGAACTACGGAAGTTAGGGAGAAAGGTGAGTGGAAGTGGGAGGGAAAGAAGGAGTCAATCCTATTTGTAATCTCTGCTATAGATGTCATATCTGCTTTGTAAATATAAATATTGCATATTTCCTTACTTTAGGAATAACTGTATGTATGTTATTCTTGATATATAAGTATTCTGTTTTCAAGGAAAAAGTATTGAATAATTACAAATAAAACTATATGTATAAAATTCTAAATTGTATACATCAAAATCTATAAATAGTGGCATGACTATAGAAACAATTCTTTTTGTTTATGTTTCTTTTCTGTATACTTTTAATGTTTAAAAAGTAAAAAAGGAGGGAAAGTAAAAGCAATGGAGAAACGTTTTATTTAAAAAAAACCCACACAGCTGATATAAAAAGTCACAATCATAACATACCCCACCAGCAAGTCTATATCATTTGCTGCATTTTCTTATTTTTAATTGTTTTCAAAGGGGGTGTTGTCTAATTGGAAACGTGACTTTCTATTATTAAAATTGTGGGAGTCCATTTTAATGTGTCTATCTCGCTGCTACTCTATAATTTATATTTCAGCGTAGAAATTTGTTTGTACGCCAGTGACAGGTTAATGCAGTTTAAACACGCATTTTTCTTTCGTTCGCGAATGGTTAAATCGTTACTCAAAGGATTTTAAGTTTCCATTTCAACCCCACGAGAAGGATTCTTTGGCTTTTATCAAGGTTAGAAATGTTTCTGGTGCAAAACGCTATTAATTGATGGCTACGGGTGGATCTATTTAGGGAACGTGCTACCAACCCTGGATTAACAGCGGCTCTGTTAAATGAGAAAAACTTTTTTTTTTTTTGGATGCAGACTTGTTGGAGGAATATTTAAAATTTGCTCCGCGAGCGGAGGACAGAAGTGCAATGCAATCGCAGCCCGCTGAGCTCACGATCGTAATTGTGAAGCGAAAGACAGGTCAGGTACTAGCGGGTTATTTTTTTTTCCTCAAAAAAATAAATAAAATAAACTTTCTCGGACTCGACCGCCGGACACCCAGCTGGCCTTAGCCCAGCGGGGCGCGGCGTTGGGGGGACAGGGGGCGCGACGCTGCCGGCAGACTGCCCAGAAGTTCCGATCGGGGAGTTGGCTCCGTATGAAAATTACCTGGCTCGCCCGCAGAGGCAAGAACGCGAAGACAAGATAATTTCTGCGGCTCTTAGAAATGACTTAGGCCGGCGGAGCGCGTGGCGAGGGGGTGTCCTGCGGGCCGGGGCGGGTCCCGCCGCCCCCGCGGGCTCCGGTGCGTCAGGGGCGCGTCAGGCGGGGCGGGCTCGGCGCGGGCGGCGGCGGCAGCGGCGGCTGAGGCTGCGGGCAGCGGGCAGCAAGCGGGCTGCGGGCGGCGGGCCGGGCGCGCGCCGGGGCCCTCCAGCTCGGCGCTCCGAGGCTGCGGGACGGACGCGCCCGAGAAGTCTCCAGCCCGCGGCCGGCCGCGCTCGGACCGCGCTCGCCTGCGGGCCGGCGGGGCCAGCATGTCGGCCGCCGTGGCGTGCCTGGACTACTTCGCTGCCGAGTGCCTGGTGTCCATGTCCGCGGGCGCCGTGGTTCACAGCCGCGCACCGGACCCCCGAGGGCGCGGGCGCTGCCGCCGGCGGCAGCTCGGAGGTGGGTGCGGCACCGCCACCGCCGCCGCCGCCACAACCAACCGGGGGAGCCGACGGAGCCGGGACCGGGACCCCGGTGCCCGCGGCGGGGTCCCCGCTCCCTAAGGTCCCCAGCCCCAGCCCCAGCCCCGGCACGGCGCCCCACCTGCTGGCTGCAAGCGTTCTAGCCGACTGGCGCGGTGGCTCCGGTGAGGACGCGGGCGAAGCAGCTCCGCGCGCCTCGCCTGACTCAGGCGAGCCTAGCCGGGGCTCGGCACCCAGCCCCGACCCAGAGCCGGACCCGGACGGCAGCAGTGCAGACATCTCCGGGTCCCAGCACGCTCCGAGCGAGCTGGAGGTGGCGGAGGCGCTCAACGAGTCCCGAGCGACAGAGGAGCAGAGCGAGGGGCCCCGACGCGGCCCCCGAAGCGGGCCCCGGCCCCGCCGCGGCTCCGGGGCCCCGTCGCCGGCCCGTGACACCCGCCGCCAAGCGCCATCGCTGCCCCTTCCCGGGCTGCAACAAGGCCTATTACAAGTCGTCACATCTGAAGTCCCACCAGCGCACCCACACCGGGGAGCGCCCTTTCTCCTGCGACTGGCTCGACTGCGACAAGAAGTTCACGCGCTCCGACGAGCTGGCGCGCCACTACCGGACGCACACGGGCGAGAAGCGCTTCTCCTGCCCGCTCTGCCCCAAGCAGTTCTCGCGGAGTGACCACCTGACCAAGCACGCCCGCCGCCATCCCGCCTACCACCCCGACATGATCGAGTACCGGGGCCGCCGGCGCACGCCTCGCGTCGGCTCGCAGCCCCCAGCCGTCGACCCGCCGCCCCCCG
The DNA here is from genome assembly GCA_021461705.1 of Cryptotis parvus. NCBI lineage: Eukaryota > Metazoa > Chordata > Mammalia > Eulipotyphla > Soricidae > Cryptotis > Cryptotis parvus. The sequence continues at coordinate 29,734 of JAJIBD010034305.1, read as the reverse complement.
ACCACGACGCCGCGCCCCCAGCCGAGGACCCGCAGCCCCCCGGCCGACGACCCGCCGCCTCCCGCTGACAACCCGCAGCCCCAGGGCGACGCCCCGCCGCCCCAAGGCAACTTGCAACCCGCCCACCCGGTGGACAGCTCCGGCTCGGTCCCCGACCAGGCTCCCAGCTTCACTGCCTGCCTGTCTTTTGGTTATTGCTTTTAGTCCGGTAGTCCCTGTCCTGGACGACCCCGCCACCACCACCCCGCAAGATCCCGGTCCCTGTCTTCTCTCTGATCCTCTCTCTTCTCGCCAGCGCCCTTAGACCAAGGCACAGACTGGTCCCTCCTCGCTCCGAGGGTGGGAGCTGGCTGGCTCGTTGTACCCTGGGGAAGAAAAGGGGTAGGAACTGGGGATACGAAAATAGTGGGAATTTTTACAGCACGTGTATCACCCCCAGATGGGGAGCTGTCTCGGAAGAACCCCCAGGAGCTGGTGAGAAGGGACGAACCCTCCCCCAGTACTCTCCAAAGTCCTGAAGAATCGCACGCAGCCGTTCCCTAAAGGTGGGGAACTGGGATTCTCAGGGCCTGAAGAGACTCCATCTCCAGGAACTCGTGTTTCACCCACATGGCAGGGAGGACCTTGGAGAAGCTGTTTTTTGTTTTTGCGGGGACTGGACGGGGTGGCAGTTTCCCGAACGTTGGAAAATGTCCAGGACTAGGATGGTGAGAGGCCTTTGGAAACAGAAATGATTTCTGTTTCTGTAAACAGCGATGTTTACTAATTTATTCTTAGTATCTTTAAAACAGGAATCCCAGGTTGATGGGAGGTTGCTGTCCTCTCCTCCCCAGTTGTCCCAGCTACCTCTGCTAGGAGGGGCCCTGTGACAGGCCCCAGTGAAGGTGTGGCTGGGGAGATGCTTCTTGGTGGTGGGGAGTGAGTGATTCTGTGTGCCGATCCTGTCTCATGGTTTGGAGCTTTGCACTCGCCTTGTGGCCTTTCTTCCCGTTTAGGGAGGGTGACTTCTCGGGCGTGCGCTCGCCATGAGGTTGGTTTAGAAATTAGTGAAACAGCCATACACGCACCAGGTCTGGAAAGTAGAGTGGTTTAGGCTAGCTCCCCTGCACCCAGGAGGCAACTTTAAGTTGTTTTGGGTGATACTGGTTCAGAACAAGACCTTTCAGAACCATTCAGGGAAATTGAGGCATATGGTCTCTGCAGCCCTGCCTCAGGTACTATCAGGTGCGGTAGATTCTGCTTGCTCCTTAGTGGCAGACTAGAGGTTTGTTTCCTTGGGGTCTGTGCATTCTTTGTTTGTTTGTTTGTTTGTTTGTTTGTTTCTGAAGCAGGTGAGTTGGTGGTGGGGGAAGGAGGAGAGAGTGACTTCTTCCCAGGAGCTGGCTCCCTCTATTTGGGACGGAGCAAGGAGAAAGTTACCATCTCATAGGAGGATTCCTCTCTCCTGACCCTGGAGTTTCCCAGGTCATCTCCTCAGGACCCCTCTCCCCGCACAGAAACTGAGTATAATAGTATATTTATTATTTTGTTTTCTGTCCTTGTTGCTGCTGCTATGGATGAAACTGTTGGCCACTTTGCTTGTGTGTGTATGTGAAAGTGTGTTCTTGCAACCCATGAGATATGGGTCTAAAAAGCGTTTTCTGCCCTGCTAAGTTTAACCCCCTTGGTCCTCTCCTGAGTATAGTGCCGTAATGGTCCGTTAATCGTACTTGTGAAAGTTGCCCTATCTCAAACCGCTTGAGAGGGCATCTAGTTAAACAGCTTTCCCCAATTTGCAGATGAAGACACTGATGCCTAAATGAGCTCACATGCTGATTTCCAGAAAGAGCTCTGACTAGAGCCTGGCTCTCTGAGTTCTCTTTTCTTCGCGCTTGGTTACGCCCAAGGTCCTTGGGTAGAGGACACCACTCTTTCCTTCCAGGAGAGAGTGTGCCAGGGCCTCTTTCCTCCCAATTCCTGCCACTTCTTGATTGCTTTAAAAGCCAGCCCTCCTTTGCTTGTTGTGTTTAACCCGAAGCCCTTTCTTAGCAGACTGAGTATATTCCCTCCTTCCCCAGCAAGTGAACTTAAAGTTAAGGGGATAGACATATTGCCGTGTTTTGAATTGTCACATTAGTGTTCAAGGCCAGTTTAAATTCTATTCCTGGTCCTGGACATTCCAGGGGAATGGCTGAAAGAGTGAGTGATTGCGCGATCCAAACTGGCATTGGGACTCTACTAAATGCTTATAGATTGAGCAAGGGAAATGGCTTTAAGAAGGACCCAAAGAATATGACCCTAGAGAGGTTTATGTTTTCCTAATGTGGAATAAGCAGGACAGGTTAACTTCGCCTCTGGAGATATACGTGGGAGAAGAGGCACCCCCAATTGTGATATGGGCTTTGCTGGTGGGAAGAGCTGTCCCTTTGCTTTGTTTTTACTCTTCAGCTGGGACCCAAAAGGTGGATAGGTGGGTCACGCCGGGCCTCCCCTGAGGATTATGGTTTCCCTTTACTCTGTTCAATAGTAGATCTGCTGTTGAGTTAGGTGGACCGATGAAGCTTGCAAGGAGAGACTACCACTGATCATTCTGGAATTGGGCTCAAGAAAGCTTGGCTTTTTCAACACTCTTTGATAAATAACTTTTTGATTCTCAATCTCCCAAGTATTGTCCTTATTTGGGTTCTTCTGCCTTGGGGACTTTTGGGTTTTTTTTCCCCCTGGGGACAGACTCACAATCTAAATGCGTCATGATTTTCAACCCCTCCTCCTAGATCTTGGGGTGGTGGGGCTGAGACACCCAGAATAACAGATCTGCGAGTTAATGGAGACAAGAGTTCTACATTCACTTTTCTTGGTATGCCTATGGTTGTTGCTCTTCTCACTCCAGCAACCAAGCAGCTCTTAACCAGCTACTAGTAAATGCCTTGGAAGGGTTCCCTATCTTTACAGTCATTTCTTCAGGTTCATTTTGTTAATCAGATGGAGCTCAGCAAATGAGTGTGTCTGGGTATTATTCAAGGTCATCCTGATCCATTAGGTCATTGGGCTACCCCCTACCATCCTGAGTTCTGATGTGGGAATAACCTCAGCACATAGTCCATTAATAGATTTCTTTCTCAGATCTGGGTTGAAAGTTGAGCATGAATTTCATGTCAGACCTTGAGTGTGAGGAAACTAGGATCATCCCATGCCCCTGCTGGAGAAGGTGAAGAGAAAAAATCCTTTCTACACCCCTGGAGTGGTGGTGGGGGGAAATTCTCTCTTTTGTGCCTATTTCCCTGCTCTTCAAGTCAGGAATCACACTGGGAAGCACTCATGGTCACTGTCTCTGGCTTTTACTTTTTTTCTCCACAGGAGAAGAGTTTTGTCCTCAGATGGAGTCCAGGGAAGAGGGTCACAATACACATATAGCAGTACACACAGAGAGAGACACACACACGCTGTAAAGTTTCTCCTCTCTTCTGCTGTTTTTCTACACTGTATTTGCACTCTGCTCCTCACATCTTGCTCTCCTATGGTAAGCCCACTTCTGCGTCCCGGTCTGCCTGCCTGAGGCTGGCCTGAAGAAGCACTCTGTCTTTCTCCACTGTTTTGGCATCCAGACTCCTGGCATCTCTCCAGGTAAGTGTTTCCTTTGCCTATTTCTCTCTCTTAGGGGAAGGAAGGTTCATTTCAAGACTGGCAGTTGGGAGGAGTAGGAGAGACAAAACAGGGCTGGTATTTAGAAAGCCTGAATTTTTTTTTTCTTTTTTGGGTCACACCCAGCAGTGCTCAGGGGTTACTCCTGGCTCTGCACTCAGGAATTACTCCTGACAGTACTCGGAGGACCATATGGGATGCTGGGGATCGAACCCACGTTGGCGCGGGCAAGGCAAATGCCCGACCAGCTGTGCTGTTGCTCCAGCCCCCAAAAGCCCAATTTTGACCATAGATGACTTCATAAACAAAATGCTGATTTTTTTCCTCATTGAGTCAAGTTTCTATTAATCAGTGTAGGAGAAGGGAATATGATTTCTGATCTCTCTTAATCCCCAACATATAGGAATTGGCCGTGTTTATAACAGCATTGGCTGTTATAAACCTGAGAACTAAACCCTCTGCCCTGAGTTAGGTGACCAAATTAAGATGTGTGAAGATGGGGTAACTCCTGTGCCAGAGCACAAGTCTTCAGTGTTTTAAAGGTCTCAGTTCTTTATAGTTCTTTGGCCTTTTCAAGTTCTAGAAGCTTACAGTAGCCAGTGTCCAGAGGAAAACCTCTCTTAGAGGAACAGGACATAGAACCACTTGGAAAAGTACTCTACACATCTGGCTGTCCTGATTCACAGAGACCTAAGGCAGATGGGAAAGGCACTTCAGGGTGGAAAAGTATATGCTTCCTTTAATTTCAGCCAGGATTGTTGATAAGGTCTGTATGGTTCAATGGAATGAGTTTCAAGTCTATGCTAGATCGGAAGATTGAGATATTCTAATCTTTACAATGTTCTGGGATTGTCCAATAGGCATCGGATCTGTTTCACTCAGTTTGGTTCCCTTTGTCTTAATTTGAACTATATCTTGAATAGGACTGGGGAGGGAGAGGTGCACATTGTTTCGTTCACTGGAAGGAGAGATTGTTAGCAGGAGTGCCTTCTATTTATGTTTCCTGTTGATACCACCTATATTGAATTTATAAGCCCTGATAGTCAAATTTCAGGAATTCAAGTTAGGTATCTTGACACAGAAGAATGATGGATTTTGATCAAATTATAAAACCTGTATGCAGGTTTTATAGGAATGTATATAGGAATTTGTGAGGGAGAAAGAAGCAATGATATGTAATCCCAGAGGCTAGGGAGAGTATCTAGAAAAGATTGAAACTAATTTCTGTGTCTCTAGGAATTACTATTTAGGAGATCAAGTAGAAACTTGATCTCCTAAAATTATATTTAAATTATAAAATATATTTAAATCATATTTAAATTATATTTAAATATAATTTAAAATTATATTTAAATATAATTTAAAAATTATGTTTAAATTATAAAATTATATTTGAATATTGAAAATTATATTTAAATTCTGAACCCAATACAGAAGTATCGACAGGTTGAAATACAGAAGAAAGGCTGGCTGAGCTAAAGGAAGAAAAAGATTTCTCTGCTAGAAAGTTTGTGGTCTTAGAAGACAAGTGACAATATAAAAAGGAAAATAAGAAAGATGAGATTCAAAACTATCTTAAAGGTTACCTCATAAAAGAGGGCATTAATTTAGTCATTAATAAGTTAGAGGAGATTATTGGAACCCAGAGATGTAACAAAAATGGAAGTAAGTACTAAGAAACAAAACAGAAATTCCCTCTTTCATTAGGAATCTGAGGTGAAAGGAAATTTTGAGAGGTACCACCTGAATCTGCAAAGAAAGCGATGGGAAATTAGTGTTTCAGTATTGAAACAGGCACACTGATGGTTGCAGTTATTCCGACAATTTTAACTTAGTCTTAGTGATATTGCCAGTGCATATAAGAACACAAATATGACTCAAAATGTACAGAGGTAGGTTTCTGAGGAAAAACATCAGCTAAATTAAACACAAAATAGTCTAATAGAAATTTAGACTATTTTGTCTATCTTTCTCTCATTTTGCACAGCAAAACGTCTGATGATAATTTCAAATTTGTTCTAAAATGTGTGTTAAAACAACATAAGTTTGTGAATTAGTTATAATCACCTTATCAAACTAATGACATAGATAATTTCTTAAATCAATAGAGTATCCACCAAAAGCCTATGGAAGCATCGAACTTAAGGTTAAAGGTTGCAGGTATTCCTGTTGATCATATGGTGAAGTAGAAAAAAAAGTCTTGAACTACTTGAACCACATCAAGGCAGGTGAACACATAAAAATGTAACGAAAAATTAACCCAGAATTCATCCACTAGGGGATGTGAAAACAAACCAAAATGGCCAATATTTTTTCCCTTTTCTTTTTCTATTGAATTATCATGCGGTGGACCATTACAAAGCTGTTCATGATTGGGTTTCGGTCACAGTGTTCCAACACACAGCCCTCCACCAGTGAACATTTACCAACACCAGTGCGCCCGTTTCCCCTACCCCACCCCACAACCTGTCTCTGGCAAGCTCTCTCTTTCTCTCTCTCTCCCTCTCTCTCTCTCTCTCTCTCGTCGCTCTTGCTCTCACTCTCACTTCACTCTCTCTCCTTTTGCACATTCTGTTTTGCAGTACAGACACTCAAGGGTTATCATGTATAATGAGCAATTTTCAACATGGAGAACGAATCAGTCCAAAAAGTGCCACACATGGGGCCGGAGCGATAGCCCAGCGGGTAGGGCGTTTGCCTTGCCCGCTGGCCGGCCCATGCCGGCCGGGTTCGATCCCCGGGCATCCCATATGGTCCCCCGAGCACCGCCAGGAGTAATTCCTGAGTGCAGAGCCAGGAGAAACCCCTGAGCATTGCCGGGTGTGACCCAAAAAGAAAAAAAAAGTGCCACACAGCAAAACGTCTGTGATGCAAGGAAATTCCACTGGTAAGAGAGTTTGTAGTTTAAGCCCCTTTTTTGTTTGTTTGGGAACCTCACCTGGCTATACCCACCCTTACTCCTGTATTCAGTGATCATTCCTGTAAGGGTTCAGGGGAGCATAAGTGGAGCCAGGTATCAAACTATGTCAGTTGTGTTCAAGGTACTATGTTACCTGCTATACTCTCTCTCCAGTTCCGTGCTAAGTTTTTATCTAAAAAATATATTTAATTATTGAACCTTTCAATTCTAAAAGATAAAGAAAAAGCAACTCAAAACAAAGAGAAATACTGTGAACTGTGCATTCTCAACAAGGTACTATCTCCAAGGGAGCAAAAATTATGAAGTTAATTAAAAATATTATGAAGTTAATTTAAAAAAAATACTCATTGAGGCTCTCCAAAATGCTATGCCACTTTAACAGGTGTACATTGTATGATTGGTGTAAGTCAGGGAGAAGGTGAGTGATTAGGAAAAATTACCTTTATTTGGGGGTTTGGAGGTGGGTCACACCCAGCAATGCACAGGGGTTCCTCCTGGATCTGCACTCAGGAATCACTCTTGGCAGTGCTTGGGGTGAACCATATGGGATGCCGGGTGTCAAACCACATGGAATATCAACCTCATAGAAAAAAAAATGCCCTACCTACTGTACTATTGCTCTAGTCCCCCAACGAAAATTTTTCTTTGAAAATTTCATAGAGGGATGATGAGAAAGTGTCAAAAACTGATAAAGGTAAAAGCAAAAATAAATGAGATGAGTAGAAGTGAAGGAGTTGATCAAAACTCTTCAAACTCTCAATAAAAAATATATTTCTCTGACAGATATTGTTAGAAAAAAGAGAAGAAAAAAAGTTATCAGGAATATAAAAACATATGAATTATAACCAGACTTTTAAAATTACAAAATAGATATTAATCTAGTTGGGAAATATATGAATGATTTTATAGGAAAGCAAATCTTCAAAATACTATTAAAATATGTAGAAAATCTAAAACTGAAATAAAAAAATAGCAGTCTATTTTTTTAAAAGAACTACACCTGGGTGGTTGTATAGGCAAGGTCTATAAACTGTCAGGATACAGATAAATTCCATCTCATAAATTTTTCTGTCACAGAAAAAGATAAAAAATTATCCAGTTTATAATGATCAGTTACACTCATAATAAAACTGAGAAGTAATACACAAGAAAAACACCACTTCCGTTTATAAAGATCAGTGAAAAAAGTAACAGAAATTTCAATGCAGCAGTGAATAAAAATAATAATCGATAATAATGTAGTTTATCTTATTAGTGCAATTTTAATTAAGTAATAAAGGTCTTGCTAAGTGATTCAGTGCATTAACTGAACAACTAGAAAATAGTAACTTAGATGCCAACAATCATCAATCAGAAATTAAAATAAACCATGTACAGCTACAATGAATAACATAATGAAACTATGGATCAGACTATACAAGTTTTAGTGAATGACATAAAACATGACTAGATAGAGATACACAATGTGTCTGTAATGGGTAAAACACATTACCATAACAATGTCAGCCCTTTCCTCAAATTTAATACATTTCTAATCAAAATATAAAGATTTTGGTTTCTTAAATAAAATTCTTTCAAGGAAGTATTACTGAAGATTGTGGAATCTAGAAAAAAAGAGAGAACTGCTTTCCCACTTACCATAATGTTACAAACTTTGGTCACTAAAACATCGTGGTATATCACAGAAATAGAAAAATAGTCAAATGGAATTGAATAAAAAAAATTCAAAGCTGACCTATGTATAGAAGAATTTAGTATATATGAGAGATGACTTCATCACATAGATAGAATGAGAACAGATTATTGATTAATGAGACAAATTGGTCTTCATGATAAAAACAACTTCAAAATGAAATGTACTATTTTTAATCTTGAATCTCTCAGAAAAAAAGAAAGAAAAAAACTGATACTAGAGGTCAAAGACCCAGCATCTTTGAGTTGAAAAGTTTTAGTGAAAAAACATTAGAAAAAATATATAATCATTGGATAAAGGCAAATTTTGTTTAGATTACAGTTTTAAAAATAGGGAAAAGATAGAATCGAGTGCATAAAAAAAAGATGTTTTATACCTGAAAACCTAAACTAAATGAAATAACAAACTATTTTGAGGAAAATATTTAATGGGATAGGTTTATATTCAGAATATATAAAGATCAGAAATGTCAAGGAATAAGAACCCTAATAATAATAATGATGATGATGATGATGATGATAATGATAATAATAATAAGAATAATAATAAAAATAATAATAATAATAATAGTAATAAATGGGTAAGGAATCATAACAGACATGTTTAAAAAAGGGTATTAAGCTTATATGTGATGTTGTAACTTTTCAGAGGAGAATATCTTCAATATCTTGGTTGCATACAGTGAATTTTAGAAAAAAACAATTTTGGTGCAACAGGTCGTTTTTATTGAAACTTACTTACTTAGAAAGATATGAGGGGGAGAGAGGGAGAAGTACATGTTTGAGAGAGAACAAAGACTTCTCAGAAGGTAAATAAGCAAGCAAAGACACAAGCAAGCCAGATACATTTTCGGGATAACACGCATCTGAAGACCAACCTTTTTGGTGGAAGAGGTGGGGGAAGTGTCCAGAGGTAATTTTGGCTCATCCTTCAGGGATCACTCCTGGCAGGCTCAGGGGACCATGTGGGATGCCAGAGATAAAAAAAAAACCCTGTTTAGCCACAACAAGGAAAGCACCCTACCCACTACTATCACTCCAGCCACTAAATTATGTTTTTAATTATTTTAAAGAGCAAGGGATTACTATTGTGGTTAAACAAAAGCCAATGGTAAGGTAGGAAATGATATACTCTGCTAATACAAACAAGGAAACGTAACAAGATAATCAGTGTCAAAATAAAATTTAAACTGTGGTTGGGCAAACACAGACCATTATTTTATATGAAGAAGTTTAACAATGTTGGCCCAGGAATCTCATTACCTGTTCCAGGACTTGGACTGGACTTTCTTCCCATTCCTCACAAGGAATTTACTTTTCTGACCCATTTCCATTTTTCTGAAGCATATTGTAGAGGTACAAAGAAAGTTTAAATCAGTTGAAACTGAGCACCATCAAACTTCCCGCAGGGAAACCTTTTCACCTGCCTTTCTAAACTGTTTCTCTTCTGTCTCCCTTTCTCTTATCATCCAACCTCATATATTTACCTTGTCTCTTCAGATTTCACCCACATGCTAGTATGAGGGAAGAAAAGTCAAAAGCAAAACAAAAACAGAATGGCAGCATCAAGTGTTACCCATTAAGCTACCCTATTACCAAAGACAGAAGTCTAGAACAATTGTTGGTTTTAGGGTCATACCCGGAATCTCTCTGGGACTACTCCAAACTTTGTGCTCAGGAGAGTCATGCAGTACTGGAGAATCTAGTCCAGCATGCGGTCAGCCTGTTGAGCTGTCTCTCTGACCCCAGAGGCAGAATTTAAACTTGTCAGTGTCTCTCCCAGTACAGTACAGTACTCTCCAAGCATCTGCCTACTTTTCCCATGATGGTTTTTGAATGCTGGCGGTGTATATCCCTATATGATATATACAGTCTTAGAGCTGTGTGCAGTGCTGTCTGGGTCTCAACATTTTCCATGTCCTGTGGCCCCTCTGTGCAACTAGCACATACGCCCAATGCATGGATGACTAATATCCTTGTTGGGGTGCCTTTCTGACACTCCCTGCTGAAGCCTGTGGTCATACAATAGGCTCTTGCTGGGGAGGGCGTGTCCTGCTGGATACAGCTCTCTCATTCCCAATGCAGTGACTATTTTCTCTCAGCATTTCTGTGCCCTCTTTTCAAGGCTCAAAAAAATCTCGTCCCCCTGACCCCACACCAAACCAAGTCATTCAGAAATGGGGTCAGGTCAAGGTTCATCTGCCTAACTGTCTCTCCACCTTTTCAGAATTACTTGCTGAATGCTGGGGCAGCATTTTGCCCCAGCGCCATGAGGAATACAGAATGGGAATAAAGAATCACCCGGTGTTCCAGATTCTACTACTGTATCTTGGGCTGATGTTTTTCTTTTTTTCACTTTTTTGGGTCACACCAGGCAATGCTCAGGGGTTACTCCTGTCTCTGCACTCAGGAATTACTCCTGGTGGTGCTCAGGGGACCATATCAACCAGGGATCAGGCCCAGGTCAGCTGCGTGCAAGGCAAATGTCCTACCCGCTTTGCTATCATTTTGGCCCTCAGGCTGATGTCTTTTTTTTTAAGTATTTTTATTATACCACTGTGAGATATACAATTACATATATATACATTTAAAAAGTTCATATTTGGGTTTTGATCATACAGTGTTCAAGCACCCATCCCTCCACCAGTGCCCATCTCCCACCACCAACTACCCGGTTCCCTTCCCCTCCCCAGCCCTCCTCCATGGCAGGTTCTTTATTTCTTTCCATTTCTCTCTCTTTCTCTTTTCCTTCCCTTCTAGACTATGGATTACAGAACATACATTAAAGGGTTGTCATGTGTATCTTTTTGCCTGTATTTAATGCTCAGTTCTAGGTTGGTATTAGTACCCTCGACAATTGTTAGCACACTATTCAATTTTCTGTCTTACCTAGCCTCTGACTCCCACATGTTTGTGATAATTTCCACCTTTGACAAGACCTCCTGTTACAAGGTCATGTTTCACTTGACCTTGGATATTGGTATCATAATATGTACATATATATTTATGTCATGCAAATAAATGCAGTCATTCTGTATCTGTCTCTCTCCTTCTGGCTAATTTCGCTCAACATAATCTTCTTCATGTCCATCCATTTATAGGCAAATTTTATGACTTCATTTTTCCTAACAGCTACATAGTATTCCATTGTGTAGATGTACCAAAGCTTCTTTATCCAGTCATCGATTCTAGGGCACTCTGGTTGTTTCCAGATTCTGGCTATTGTGAATAATGCTGCTATGAACATAAAAGTAGGGATGGTGTTTCTGCTGCATATTTTTGGCTTCCCAGAGTATATTCCCAGGAGTGGTATGGCTGGGTCAAATGGGAGTTCAATTTCTAGTCTTTGGAGGAATGTCCATATTGTTTTCCAGAAAGGCTGTACCAGCCGGCATTCCCACCAACAATGGATGAGTGTCCCCTTTTCCCCACATCCACGCCAGCATTTATTGTTCTTGCTCTTTTGGATATGTGCCCGTCTCTGTGGTGTAAAGTGGTATCTCGTTGTTTTGATTTGCATCGCTCTGATGATTAGTGATGATGAGCATTTTTTCATATGTTTTTTGGCCATTCGAATTTCTTCCTTGCTGAAGTTTCTGTTCATTTCTTCTCCCCATTTTTTGATGGGGTTGTTTGTTTTCTTCTTGCAAAGTTCTACCAGTGTCAGGCTGATGTCTTATCCATCATCTCCATTCTGACCCCAACACTCAAGAAAAGAGGGGACATTTGGGTACCTTTACAGAGATTCAGACACCGAGTAAGTTCCTTCTTAATTCCTTTCCTTAGATCTTCCAACCGGACGAACATCTTACTTCATTATATGGCAACTTCCCACCATCACCTTCCTAGATTTGTTCTACCTTTTTGTTTTAGTGCAGTTTTACCCAGGCATTATGCATGTATCTTAAGGGTGTTTAGGACTTAGAACTTCCTTGACTTTTCCAAAAACGCTTTCAAGAGTGTTATTTAAGTGTGAGCTTCCAAAAGCTGAGCATTCTTTACCTTAATCCTTTTTACCTGCTAGAGAAATCACGATATGTTCTGAGGCGATAGATGTCAGCGCTTAAGAAGGGAATGACCACATGGAAGAAACAAAGAAAAAAAATCCCAATACTTTTCCAAACATCTCTTTCTGCCAGTGTAAAATCTGGTTTAAGATTTGATTATTCTGTAGTTGGAAGGAAGAGCAGTGTTCCTCCCCAAGCCTCATCTCCAACAACAATCCCGTTCTCCCCACCCACTACTACTTGTGATAGAACATAATTATCAAATAAAAATAAAACGAGTCAAACTTTTGTAGATCCCTAGAAGCAGGTAAAGTCCAAAGAAAAGAATATACTCAACACTGCAGGCTGTGGGTTATATATGGTGCAAATAGGTTATATAAAGCAACCTGCCACCTGTTGTCCACAAGGAGTTCTAGGTCCACTCTCAGAGTCCAGAGAGGGTCAGCATCTTGGTCAGTGAGTCCCAAGTGAAGTCAAATGAATTGAGTAGAGAGCAGCTAACAGCCCACAGGCAGTGCCAGAAGCTTTTCAGGTGGGGCTCTGTGACTTTTACCTTTAAAAAAATAGACTTTCATAGGTAAGGACATTAAATTCAATCAATATTTCTGAACACTTAAAATATGTCAGGCACTATTAAATCTCCTTATGGTACATAAGTAAATAAAAAATATTCCTGCCCTTCCAATTTTATAACAGAAAAATGTAGAAAATACACTTCATATAAAACATGTGAGTAAACCATGCAGTTTGGTAATAAAAATAGGTAATTAACAAAAAGCAGTCTGGGAACAGGAGTACTGAACGGGAGTAAGGCATTAGGTTGGGGATAAGGTGACGTGGATAAGCTTCACGGTGTGTTTCACTCCTTTATTAGGTATGAGCAAAGACTTGAAGTTGATTCAGGAGTTATTCAAGAGCTATCTGGGGAAGACGTCCAAGAAGAGGGAATAGCTGGAGAAGCAGCCATAGGAAACAACCTAAAGAAATAGAAAGGCAGCCAGCACGGTTAGAAGGAAAGGGAGATGCCAGGTCATATGGACCTTATAGGCTGTTGTAATGACTTTAGGTTTTTCTGTGGGTAAAATAGGATCTCTGAAGGTTTGAGCAGAAGCACAATATGACCTGGCCCTATGTTTAAAGGGACTATTTTGGCTGTTATGTTTGAGTACTTTATTTTTAATTATTTAGTAAAATTTGCATATAGTGTTCCAACACCAATCCTCCACCAGTGCACATTTCCCAACACCAGTGTGCACCATTTCCCTCCCACCCCCCACCTCCCACAACCTGCCTCTACAGCAGGCACTCTCAATATCTCTCTCTCTTTCTCAGTACTTCTCTTTTTTCTTTTTTGAGTCACATCCAGAGATGCTCAGAGGTTACTCCTGGCTCTGCACCCCTCCTGGTGGTGCTTGGGGACCATATGGGATGTCGAGGATTGAACCTGGTGGGCCACGTGCAAGCCAAATGCTCTGCCCACTGTACTTACTATAGCTCCAGCACCAGCTTTTTCTCTCGGTACTTTAAACGAAGAGATATATTAGGAGGCAAGAAGTGACAGTGGCTTGGACCACAGTGATGGTAGAAATGTTAAGAAATGATCAGGCTCTGGTCTCTCTTAAAGGGAAATCCAGTTGGATTTCTCAAACAATTACCCATGGAGAATAAGAGACTGTGAAGGGTGAGAGTGACTCAATGCTGTATTTATCTTGAGTATTTGGGAAGATAAAATTGCCATCAATTGGCAGTAGGAAGGCTTGAGGGGGCAGATATTTTAGGATAAGAGCAAGTGTTAATTTGGGGTGTGTTGAGTTTGAGACATGTATTACACAGACTGAGGAAATTTGAATGGGCAGAGAATTAGGTTTAGAGTTTGAGGGAGAAGTCTAGACTATAGATTAGATTGAGAGGTTTACATGTTTGAGGTTCTAAGTCTGAATCTGGCCACAAAAATGTGAATAGAGGAAGAAAAGAGGAAAAGTCAAGACATTCTTAGGACACTCCAACGTGAACTTTGGTGAATGAAAACATCAAAGTGGGTGTTGGATTGCCCTCTGTTCCTAGCCCTCTGTCTCCTACTTGCCAGCCCTGGGTTTTGTATTGTTAAGTGAAATGTTTTTCTTTCCTGTATACCCTTTGAATATTCTTATGCTAGAGCAAAGGCCTTTTGTATGGACATAGGAAGACAGTTAAGGCTATGCATTGTGATATAGGAGTCAGTTAACTCCTGAAATATTTAGTCAAGGACATCCATTATATTTCCTAACTTAAAACCTCAATTGCCCTTGGGGCCAGAGCGATAGCACAGCAGCGTTTGCCTTGCATGAAGCCAACCAGGTTTGATCAACCAGATTTGATCCCCGGCATACCATAGATCCCCTGAGCACCACCAGGAAAAATTTCTTTCTTTTTTTTTTTTTTTTGCTTTTTGAGTCACACCCAGCGATGCTCAGGGGTTACTCCTGCACTCAGGAATTACTCCTGGTGGTGCTCGGGGACCATATGGGATGCTGGGGATTGAACCCGGTCGGCTGCATGCAAGGCAAATGCCCTACCCACTGTGCTATCACTCCGGCCCCAGGAATAATTTCTGACTTCAGAGCCAGAAGTAATATCTGAGCATCACTGACTGTGACCCCCAAAAAGCACACACACACACACACACATACAAAAATAACCCTCAGTTGCTCTGAGATTGATTTTAGTTCCTTACACCCCAAAAAGAAGGGTCTCATCTTGGGACTTGGTTGAACCCAGAGCAAGCTGTAAGGCACCCTGGCCTCAACATGGGACAAATTAAGTGTCATAAAAAAGTATAATAAACTAAGACTATGGTCATGAAACAAACTCTGTCCTGACCCAAAGATATGCAACTGATTTCAGGACCTGGTTGGGGTTAGGATAAAACTAACTTGTCCTGAAGACTGTAGTCTGGAATATATAGCAAGATGTCCCCACAAAAAAGTCACCCTTAAACTTAATCCAGGGTGTAGATAAATGTCTATATCTCTAACTGTGTTTATAGAAAATGACTAGAAATATTATTAAGAGGTAAATGTACAGGCAAAGGAAAGGAGAAAACTATGCCCTTAGCTGGAATTCTGCCTCTGTCTTGGACAGGTCTATAGCCCCAGCGCAGGATTCTATTGCTGGGGGAGGTCCTCTGGTAGATTTCCCCAGGAAGGAGGGGCTTTTACAGCCTCTTATTATTTTAGGGTCAAAGTCCAAGTCCATCACTTCTTGCATCTCCCAACCCCCAAACTTTCAGGAGGATTTAGAGATCAGACTTGACTTGAGTAAAGAGGTAGAACCTCAGACTATCAAGGAACCTGTGATTCTATTCCTTTGTCCATCAGTCAGGGAAGGGGGCTGTCGTTAGCCCTGAATGCATCAGGGACCCTGCAGAACCCAAATAATCTGTCAGGGACCCGCTGAGCTCCAACATGGGAGAATCAATAAAGTGTGAGCAGTCTGGTGGGGAGAATAGAATTATTTTAGAAACCTAAGAAGCAAAGTATATCCCAAAAGGGGAAATCCATTTTGTCAGAACAGTTTGGTGGCCTATTTAAGGGTGAAGGCTGGTTGCTGGTCATTGACTCCCTACTAGGGGGTAATTGGTAATCTTTCCAAAAGCAGATGTGGATATCTAATAGAAGTAATTACCCCATTGCAAAGGGGTCTAGGGAAAATCAGGAGAGAAACTAAAGCCAGGGATGTAAAGAACTATTTTCTCTAATTTTCCTGAGTGGAAACAGAGAAATGGAATGGAAATTGGTAGGAGAAGGAATGGGGTCAAGAGAAGATACTGCATTTTTAAATTTTTTAAAAAATATTTTATTATACCACCATGAGATATACAATTACAACATTGTTCATGTTTAGAGGGTTTGGTCACATAGTGTTCCAGCACCCCACCCTCCACCAGTGCCCATTTCCCACTACCAATGTCCCCCATTCCCTCCCCTCCCATAGCCTGCCTAAATGGCAGGTTCTTTATCTCTTTTCTCTCCTCCTCTCTCTCTCTTTCCTTCTCTTATACTTTGTAGGTTGCACTATATGGGGTCAGGGCCAGAGTGATAGTCCAGCAAGTTAGGCATTTGCCTTGCATGCAGCCAACCTGGGTTCGATCCCCAGCATCCCATATGGTCCCCCGAACACCATCAGGAGTAATTCCTGAGTGCAGAGCCAGGAGTAACCCCTGAGCATTGCTGGGTGTGACCCAAAAATCAAAAAATAAAGATGGGGGGGCAGTGTGAGAGAGGGAAGTGGCTAGTCTGTTCATATGCTAATGAAAATGAGTTAAAACTTGCACTCCAAGAGTGAATGCAAGTTGTTAATGCAAGACAGAGTTTGTGCGAGGAGGTGTGGATGTTAGAAACAATATCCAATATCTGACGGTGGAATGTAGGACATCATGAGTGTAGTAGAGGATCTGAAATGAGCAAGAAACATAGCTGTGCCATCTGAAATGGCTGGAGCTTAAGAATTCTTCTCCATTAGGAGGCATGCTCCGTACGGCGACCCTCAGCTGCTCACTTATTAGCACAAAACTTCTGATGGGGTTTTCCTTGATGAATTTCCAGATTGGAGAGTAAATTGAAAACATCCACCAATAATTTGGAGGTATTAAATTCTTACTCTCAGATGATAATATGCCTTTCTTTTAGACATTTTTTGTCTCTCAATCTCCCTTCCCAGCACCATTTGTAAGGCTGGGTGGGGTACTTTGAGTTTCTCTCTACTGCGAATGGGTAGGATGCTGTATTCTAGTCCATTTGAGTGATGTGTTGGCCATTATCTCTAGCAATGTCTTTGCAAAAGACTATCTTGCCTTGTTGTCCAAGAGTCCCTGAACATGTATTTAACTCTATTCAGAGCTACTGTGATGTTCTGATCCATCCTGATGTAGTCCTTTTGTTACAGAGGTAATTTTTATTCTAAAGTCCTCAAAAGTAGTGCATCCTAGATCTTTGTGTAATTAACACAAACTCTTTTCTCAGACATAAGCTTAATGGGTTTTGTGAAGTAAACAATGTCATAGTCATATTCTCCCTTGGAATATGTAGGAGATTCTTCCCTAGCTCCTGACTCTGAATGGAACATTTCTAGAATTAAAAATATTCCATCCACATCAACCCTGTATATTGAAAGAGAGACAAATACTTGATTGACTAGGGAATGGTAAGTCAGTCTTCCTGATAATCCCTAGAATACTAAATTCAGTCCTCAGTCATTAAGATTTTTACTAGACAACTTAATTCGGTGCTGTCCTTTAATCCTGTGGGCTCTCTGAGTGTCAAGCAGTCAAGCATCAGTTCCATTTTGTACCACTTATTGGGCACTTTGGCATAGAAAATCCCAGGAAAAATTCTTGAAAGTCCTCTCTGGCCATCTCAGTTTTGCTAATTAAGTAAATGTCAGCTAGGGTGGCCATTATTCTGACCATCCCAGGCACAAGTTCCCCGCTTCTTTGAAGGCCTTCTTCAGAAGGCAAGCTCTGAAGCACATGCCCACATCGTGCTGCTGTTCCAACCACTTCTAGAAAATTTGTCTGGGTTAACCCTTGCATATATAATAAACAAATAACAACAAAGACTTGGTAGTTCAGGCACTTGTCTAGCGTTGAGGGTGACCCATGACCTCCATAGGAAGTCTACTTAGGGATTTGGATCCTTGGAGAAGGAGGTGTTAGAAATTTCTAGCCGCCTAGTGAAAAATCTGTTCATTCTACATTCTTTTCCCAGACAGTTGTATTAGATATTGTTTATGGGACAGCAAGTAATAGCAAACCTTATTAAAGTCTAGTGAACAGAGGGTTTCCCATTATATATCAAGGAGGGTAGAGGGCAGGGCCGGATGTTATTTGTTCAGTATGCTGATGGATCACTTGCCACCTAATGATGACAAAATAACTTAGGACTAAGCACCACAAGTGACAAGAGACATTCCCTAACAAGATGCCTACACGTTTTAGGAAGGTATGATTCTGATGATTTAGCCTAAGAGTGAGTGGTCTGCAGCTTGGCGTCTCCCTAAATACAACTGGAACTCTCTTTACAAGGAGATCCAGGGAGGATGTTTTGGCAAACAAATTATCTCACAGAATCTGCTGTAATTTTTCTTTCTTTATTTTTAGAATTTTTTATATTTAAAAAGTTGTTTATGATTGGGTTTAAGTCATACAGTGTTGTAGCACCCATCCCTCCACCAGTGCACATTTCCCACCATCAGTGTCCCAAGATTTCCTCCTCCCTCTCCCAGCCCACCTCTGCTAGCAGGTGCTTTTCCTCTCTCTCTCTCTCTATCTGTCTCTTTAACTCTCTCTCTCTTTCTCGACTTTTCAATGACCCACGTGCACACAGCCTAAAAAGATACTTTATATTCAAATTGCCTAGAGTCTAATCTGAGTGCTTTAGGATCTCATGTATTCATGTATTATGGCACACTATGGACCTACTTTTTAATATGAAAATAGGACACTAGGATAGACATCAGTAGGCTGGAGTACATGCTTTGTGCAGTCCCCCACACACAAGGTCCCAAAGCTACTCTCAGGGGTGATCTCTGAACACCAAGCCTGGAGTATTCCTAGAGTACCACTGGGTATTTTCTATATATTAAAATATGTATATTAATATATATATAATATGTATTATATTATATAATACATTTTATTTGTACATATTGTCTATATATACACATGTATAGATAGATGTATGTCTGTATATTAAATGAGCATAGGCAGAAACTTAATCATTTGATCTCTCAAATGTTAACAAAAATGTCCTGTAACAAGAATGTCTTTCATATGTATAATCACTCACATTACCCTTATGATTTGAAGCACAGGATTTGATAAGGCTCACAAATCAAATAGATAACATGCATGCTATTTGAGTTTTTTAGACATTAGGAGGGATTTTGTTTAAATTGAACACATCAATCAGAGCTATGTATATCAAACAACAATATCTCCCTCTCACTCTCCTAAGCAGGAGGACTGACAAATAGGAGGAGAAGGGAAATCAGGAAAATTCTATCTTATTTTTGGGTGTTCTTCTAAGTTTTACATTGTCAGCAGCAGATCCTTCCTCTGACACCCAGTCAGTGCCACCCGGGACTTGAGTTATGAGCTCTATTTTGGGGGCTGGCTTTCAGGTGCCAAAATCTCGAGCCTTTGAGCTGCGATTTATTACTTCTCAATAGATGATTTACACAGGTGTCTTCATGAAGAGGGAGATCGCAGTTCTTGATCTTCGACTCATTGTGAAGGTTTGTAAGGAACTTTATTTCTCTTAAAGACACTTTGCCCTTTAACGGTGAAAGGGAAAAAATGGAAATTCTTGAGGCCAGTGAATACAGAGGAAGGTGAATAGAGATGATGTTTCTGACAGTTCAAGGACTGGAGGCTCTTAACTACAAAGCTTGGGGTTACTTAACTTCAGAATTCAACGGGACAGTGACAGGAGTTACAGAACATAACAAGACCCCACATTTTCTTCTCTGAGCAGCATCTACTAGAACATTAGTAGAAACAACCCCAAAGCAGAGGGTCCGAGGTATCTCCATTATGTGAACAGGGTTGGTGGGAACTATATAAGCTTTTTCACCATGTAACATGGCCAGTGCTAGAGCAGGGGGCGGTGGGGGCAATAGAAGTTGACTAGACATCCTTTCTTCTTACCCAAGTCCTGGTGATTTCACACCTCAGGGAGGGAGCACACACCTCACAGCATGCATTGACATGAACTCACAGAAGTGGTAGCGGGGAGGTGGAATAGCTGCCTCCATGGAAGGTAAAGAGTTAGTTGATAGAGGAAAGAGGCCAAAGGACCTATAAAGAAGTACTAATTGCCACCAGTTATCTGGGAAGTGCAAATGAAAACAGAAATGAGAGATCTCTTCACAGCAGAGAGAAAGGCTTATAATAAAAGCCCAGATGTTGTTTCTTCTGGCTTCATCCCGATTATCTCTTGTTGTCTGTTTGGTAATTGTGAGTCTTTTTTCTATCTTCTGGTGTTGTGTAGAGAATCTTTGGAACGCGGCTTCGAGATCACTAATTCTTTCTTCAGTAGCTATTATTCTGCTATGATGGCTTTCCACTGTGTTTTTCATTTCATTTACCTCATTTTTAATATATGTCATTTCCATTTGCATTTTCCTCACTTCTTCTAACATGTCCTCTTGTATTTTATTGAGTTTGCATTCCATTGCTTCTTTGAATTCCTTATGACTCCTTAACATTTCTTTCCGAAATTCCTTATCAGAGAGGTTATACAACTCATTGGTATTGCTTGGCTCATCTGGACTAGTGACTTCACTCGCAGAGCTGGATGGAACTTTGCGTTGCCTTACCATTATGACTATTGTAGGTTGCAAATGTGGGGTCTTGGATGACAAGATAGTACAGTTAGTAGGTGTCTGGTCTGTTTGCGGGGTTTGGGTGGGTAGCAAGGATGTGATACCACTCCTGGGAATCTACTCTGGGAAGCCAAAAATACGCAGCGGAAACACCATCCCTACTTTTATGTTCATAGCAGCATTATTCACAATAGCCAGAATCTGGAAGCAACCAGAGTGCCCGAAAATCGATGACTGGATAAAAAAGCTTTGGTACATCTACACAATGGAATACTATGCAGCTGTTAGGAAAAAGGAAGTTATAAAATTTGCCTACAAATGGATGGACATGGAGAAGATTATGTTGAGCGAAATTAGCCAGAAGGAGAGAGACAGATACAGAATGACTGCATTTATCTGCATAACATAAATATATAGGTACATATTATGATACCAATATCCAAGATCAAGTGAAACATATATCAGGAGGTCCTGTCAAAGGTGGAAATTATCACAAACGTGTGGGATTCAGAGGCTAGGTAAGACAGAAATGGAACAGTGTGCTAACAATTGTTGAGGGTACTAATGCCAACCTAGAACTGAGCATTAAATAGAGGCAAAAAGATACACATGACAACCCTTTAATGTATGTTCTGTAATCCATAGTCTGGAGGGGAAGGAAAAGAGAAAGAGAGAGAAATGGAAAGAAATAAAGAACCTGCCATGGAGCAGGGCTGGGGGAGGGGGAGGGAACCGGGGACGTTGGTGGTGGGAGATGGGCACTGGTGGCGGGATGGGTGCTGCAACACTGTTTGACCAAAACCCAAATATGAACTTTTAATTGTATATCTTTGTAATTTTAAAAATAAAAAAAAAATTAAAAAAAAAATAAAAGCCCAGAAACAATCAGTACTGGTGAGGATATAGGTGGAAAAGAATCCCTCATTCACAGTTTCTGGGCTTGCCAATGGGTTCTGTCTCTAAGGAAAATAGTATGGAGTCTTCTCAAAAAAATTATAACTAGGACTCCCATATGCTCTAGGACACGAACCAAGATCTGGAAACAACTCAAAAACCCAAGGACAGTGCTATACACATAATGGAATTCTACTCACCTTTAAAAATATGTCTGCCTGACATCTTGCCATTTGCTACAAGTTGAATAAAACTAGAGAGGATTGTATTAAGCAAAATAAGTTAGATGGGAAAGGACAAATACAGATGATCTCACATGTGGTATGTAAATAAACAAAACAAGGGGATGGACAATATACAATAAGAACAAGCCCTTGAACCTTGAAAAACAGAATCTAGGTTACCAAGAGCTGGAGTTGGGAGGTGATAAGAGACCCAAGAACAGCTGTGTAAGGTCTTGGTACTTTGTTGGTGGTGGTGCTACCAACCAGGCATAACCATAAACATTATTGTAAACCATGTTACCTCACTTCACTTGATCACTTGACATCCGGTTATTCATCAATTTGCTCGAGTGGGCACCAGTAACATTTCCATTTGACCCTATCATGTGCCAGTGTAAAAAATTTTTAATTTAGAAAGAGAATTAGAGAAAGAATCCTCAAGGGTTGTGTATTAACCAGTTTTCCAGAGAAACAGAACCAAAAGAATATGCACAAGCCCATGCATGCATGCACATGCGTAAGACACACACATACACCGCACACGAAGGCATGGAGAAAAAGAGAGATCTTTATCACTGGATATGTGTATCTAGAAATAAATTTTATATAACTGGCTCGTGCAGTTATAGAGTTGACACATAATCAGTAAGGCCTGCAATCAGTAAGCTAGAGACCAGGATTGCCAAGGGCATAATGGTTCCCATCTAAAGAACAGCAGGCTCAGGACCAAACAAAAGCTAATATTCTGTTCAAGTCCAAAGGCAATAAAAAGATCTAAGCTCCAGTTTAAGACACTCAAGCAGAGAGTATACCCTGTAAACCACAGGAGACTTAAATATTACGGTCTATTTAGGCCCTCCACTGATTGGATGAGGCTCACCCAATTTGGGGAAAGCAATCTATTTTGTGTCATAGACCAGTTCAGATGTCCAATCTACCCAGAAACTCAGGTACCTCAGAATAAGATATGACCAAAATAAAATTTGACTTATGACTCAGAGCAGTGAATAAAGCTATCACATAAAATGTGACACATTTTGGCATAAATTATTGAAATTTATACTGTGAACTGGTCCAAGAGTTTAGGAAGTTGTATATAGTTTACCTGTCAGTAGGACTCCAGGGCAAGTAACCCAGGGATATAGTTAATATAATGTGGGCTCAGAGAAGGTCTATTCCCTTGGTAGACCCTTGAACCTTTTTGAGATAAAAGAGCCTTCCTTAGGCTGCAAAGTCCTATCACCATGGCAACAATACCCATGTCTGCCGTGTTCTGGAGGGCCCATAGGTAGTGAGCCATTGTGAATATTCATGGTAGAGTATCCTGTCTTTCAGACATGCTCAAGGTAAGGAAAGGGAAATCAGGAGCCATGTAAGTTATATGGGATAGTTGGTCAGTGTCTCGTGGAGTTGGGAGACTTATAAGGCCAGACTTGACCCTGCTGTACCTATTCTAGTCTCTCAGTGGCATGACTGGGTGGTTTGAGTCTAAACTAGGAAAAACAGAGAGAGAGAAAGAGAGAGAGAGAGTTCCTGAGTTTCAAGATGAAGAAAATGCTGATGACTGAAATGGGCAAAGATCTAAAGGAAAGTGTTGACCATATCAATGGGAGCAAATAATTTGTAATAGGGCAATCAGAGAAGAAAAAGGATATTAAGGGCATCCAGATAGGCAAGAAAGAAGTCAAGCTATCACTATTTGCAGATGATACGATATTATACCTAGAGAACCCTACACTCTCTACCAAAAAGCTCCTAGAACAATAGATACCTATAGTAGAGTGGCAGTATAAAAAATCAATACCCAAAAGTCAGTGACTTTTCTATATACAAATAACTAAAGAGAAGAAAGAGATATTAAGGAAACAATCCCATTCACAATTGTGCCACAGAAAATCAAATACCTAAGAATCAGCTTAACTAAGAGTATAAAAGACCTGTACAAAGAAAACTACAAAACACTGCTTCAAGAAATAAAAAGGACATGAGGAAATGGAAACACATTCCCTGCTCATGGGTTGGGAGAATCAACATTGTCAAATGGTAATACTCCCTATAGCTTTATATAGATTCAATGTGGTCCCTATAAGGATACCCATGACATTCTTCAAAGAAATTGACCAAACACTCCTGAAATTTTTATGAAATAATAAATCCCCACGAATAGCTAAAGAAATCCTTGGGAAAAAGAAGATGGGAGGCATCACCTTTCCCAACTTCAAACTGTACTACAAAGCAGTTGTAATTAAAAGAGTATGTCAGCAAAGTAAAAACAGACCTATGGACCTATGGGATAGAGTTGAGTATCCTGATACCCATCCTCAAATACATGATCATTTAATCTTTGATAAAGGAGCAAAAAGTACAAAATGAAACAAGGAAAGCCTCTTCAACAAGTGGGGCTGGGAAAACTGGGCAGCTATATGCAAAAAATGAATCTGTCTAACACCATGCACAAAAATCAGATCAAAATGGATTAAAGACCTCAATATCAGACCTGAATCCATAAAGTATGATGAAGAAAATATAGGAAAAACCCTCCACGACATTGAAGCTAAAGGCAGAGAGAGAGAGAGAGAGAGAGAGAGAGAGAGAGAGAGAGAGAAACACCACTAACAAAGCAACTAGAAGCAAAGATAAACATATGGGACTACATGAAACTAAAAAGCTTCTTCACCTCAAAAGAAAGAGTGACCAAGATACAAAGACAGTCCACAGAATGGGAAAGAATATTCACCCAATACCCATCTGATAAGGGTTAATATCCAGGATATATCAGGCACTGGTAGAACTTTACAAGAAGAAAACATCCCTCCCCATCAAAAACTGGGGAGAGGAAATGAATAGAAACTTCGACAAAGAAGAAATTCAAATGGCCAAAAAGTCTTATGAAAAAATGCTCATCATTATTAATCATCAGAGAGATGCAAATCAAAACAACAATGAAGTATTGTCTCACACCACAGAGGCTGGGACATATCAAAAAAAGCAAGAACAACAAATGCTGGCGTGGATGCTGGGAAAAGGGGACTCTCATCCATTGTTGGTGGGAATGTTGACTGGTATAGCCTTTTCGGAAAGCAATATGGACATTCCTCCAAAGACTAGAAATTGAGCTCCTGCTTTGACTCAGCAATACCACTCCTGGGAATATAACCTGTGAGACCAAAAGCACACAGTGGAAACACCATCTACACTTCTATGTTCATAGCAGCACTATTCACAATAGCCAGAATCTGGAAACAGAGTGTCTGAGAACAGATGACTGCATAAAGAAACTATGGTACATTTATACAATGCAATACTATGCAGCTGTTAGGAAAAACAAAGTTATAAAATTTGCCTATAAATTGATGGACCTGGAGAGGATCATACTGAGTGAAATTAGCCAGAGGGAAAAGGACAGATATAGAATGACTGCATTTATTTGTGTTATATAAAAAAAATAACATGATACCAATATCCAAGGCCAGATAAAACATGGATCAGGAGGTCTTATCAGTGGGTAGAACCTACTGTAAATGTGTGGGAGGTTAGGTAATACAGAGAAAGGAACAGTGTACTAATAATTATGGTAAATGATAATATCATTGTAAACTGAGCATTGAAAGTAAGCAAAAAGTTATACATGATAACCTCTAAATGTATGTATTGCAAGCCACAATGTGGAAGAGAAGGAAGAAAGAGAGAGAGAGAAAGAGAGAGAGAGAGAGGAAAATTGCCTGCCATAGATGCAGGCTGGGGACATTGGTGGTGGGAAAAGGGCACTGGTGGAGGGATGGGTGCTGGAACACTGTATGCCTGAAACCAAAATATGAACATTTTTGTAATTGTTGATCTCATGGTGATATAATAAAAAAATTTAAAAAAATAGTTTGTGATAGGTGTTATCTTACATTCATTCCTTTCAGAAAGTCAGGGAATGCTAATTGTTGTTTTCCTTTTCCTTCCTCCCCCTTCTCTTCTTTTCTTCCTTTTCTTCACTTGCTATCTCTTTTTGGTTATTTTTTATCACAGCACAAAATATTTTCTATTCACTTAAAGCAGGAGATCTAGAACAAATTATGGAATTCTATGTCTAAGTTTCATTTACCATGATCGATGGCTCGTGAGGTTAATATAGTCAATAACATCAACTTTTGTAAATCAGTAACCTTTACCAACTGATCATTTTAATACTCATTCATCTTTATTATAGAGCAAGAGCAATGCATTTCCAATGCAGAACATTAAGAAATGTAGGTTAGACCAAACCAAGAAAATAAAACTACATTGTAATTTCACAGTTGAGTGATAGTCATTGTTAACATTAGGCATTAGCAATTTTCAGGTTTCTTAATATTTCTTTATATAAGTATTCATGTTTTTTTCTTTCATTCTTTTTTTTTAGAAGCAGAAGCTTTTATTTGTAGGCTTTCGGGAAGGGGAAGGAGGAGAGAAAGTGAGAGAGTACACATATCCCAGCATTAGATACTGAAAGCATGAAGGCACGTATCTGAAGAGGGGAAATGCGGGCACCACATGTGTTCTCCCACGTGGGCACAAGCAGCACAAGGCAGCATATGTGCGCCTTTTTTCTTTACTTTTAAATGAATTTAGACTGAGAAGTTCAATTATGCAAAAGACTCAAAACTAAGAATGAAAAATAATACTAACAACAACATCCTTGTCAATAAATTCACATCCTATCAGAACAGACACAGATATGGGGCTGGAGCCACATTACAGGAAGGGCACTTGCCTTACACGTGGTAGACTAGAGTCCAATCTGCATATATGGACCCCCAAGTCCCACCAGGAGTGATCCCTGAGCACGGCCCAAGATTAAACTCTGAGCGCCTCTGAGCCTGACCCAAAATTCAAAGGAAAGAACAGAACAGACAGAGATAAAAACTGAACATCCTAAATTCACAATCAGGAGATCAACAGACATGTTGGGCCAACAGCATGGCCCAAAATTCAAATGAAAGAACAGAACAGACATGGGTAGAAACCGAACATCTTCAAGATCTTTATAACTGCTTGAAGTTCTTGCAATCTTGAGATAGAAGGAAGGATCTATGTGACAAGGGCTTAGGTGTACTCATGTATTTTTTTTCATGAATTATCATTATATTGACTATTAAAGGGCTTTGAGAGGGATCTCAGAAAGCCACCTGTGAGCGGACATACGGAGACAATGAGTTCAGTCATGGGCCAACAGTAAAGGGGCACTGTGTTCCAAGGATAGTTGTTGCTTGTTGTCTTCTACTCTTATTTTGAGCGTGATCTGTCTTTTTGGAGAAATCACTTCCAACTAACCAATTGCAAATTCTTGGTATAAAAGATAGAGAAATTAGTCATTCTCAGGACATAACAGTCTCCCCCGCAGAGGAACCATTAGGGGGAATAAAGAGAAATTAAAGCCTTCTGTTACCTGTCAGGTGCGGATATAGTGAAATAATGTATTGGGAGTGGGCTAAATATTTTTGTCTGGCAGAGTCTATCACCTTGAGAATTGGTATGAAATAGAACCAGATGCAAAATGCCTTGCTGGATTGTTTTTCCAGGGTTGGAGTGGTTTCCCTGAGGTATAGAGTTGAGAATACCAGATTGTCCATGCTTCTAAAAACCAAATAGCGAAGGCTTTCCAATAGACTTAAAGCATCATGAAACTATCAGGACACAGGAGCCAAGAGAGTCCAGCTCATGAGATCAAGCAGTGACACGTGCCTGTTTAATATCAGAGCTAGCTCTGTTTGGAAACAGAAAAATCACATTAATTAAATTATTCCCCTTACAAAGACCTAACAGGTTTGGATCAATGTAGGAGACTCACTTCTTGACCTGAAAGAGAAATACTGTGGTAATGTCTTGTGAATTTCATTCTCTGAGAGTGCTCTCCAATCCTCTGGAGGGCAGGCTGAGATCTAGGACTCCAGGTGAATGCCTTCCTAACCCAAGGAGTGCTAAGGAACCTGCTTGGTGCTTTAGAAGTGAAATAATAGTGGTGAAATGGTAGGGGGAGAGTTAGGCCAGAGAGGGAGAACTCTGCTCTCACCAAGTTCCTGGTTTGTGGTAGGAATAGCATGTGAATTCTCCAAATGCCATTAAGCCCAAGAGTTAGCTGCAAAAGATGGGTGAGATTGTGGGGTCAGGTCTTGCTTGAAAAGATGTATGCACATAAAAAAGAATAGAATGTTGGGGCCCTGGGAATCAGTGGGGGAAAGCTTGAAATGGAGTCTGTTTCAGGTGGAGCCTGTCATATCAACACCTTATCAGCAATGGTGCCATAAAATACTAGCCAGAGGGATCCAGAGATCATCTCTTCATGAGCAACCCAGAAGGCATCTCCTTCTGCTATTCCTATTCCGAACCCCATCCTCAGAAGGCAGGGAGCAAGGGGTGAGAGCTAGACTGTGTCCTCCTCTCCAAACTGTTAGAAACAGGATGGAAAGGGAACTAAGGTTACCTTGATATCATATATAAGATTCCAATTTTGGGACTGGAGCCATAGTACAGCAGGTAGGGCATTTTCCTTGCATGCGGCTGACCCAGGTTCAATCCCCGGCGTCCCATATGGTCCCCTGAGCACTGCCAGGAGTAATTCCTGAATGAAGAGCCAGGAGTAACCCCTGAGCATCTCCGGTGTGACCCAAAAAAGCCAAAAAACAAGATTCAAATTTTTAAATAAGCATCAAGGACTCATAAGAACTAAAAGTACTTGTTCTAATAGATGGAAGGTACTGAACTGATGGGAAAGGAAATTTCAAAAGAGAACAGATAATGTTCCCTGGGGAAATTTTTTATTTTAAGCCCAAGAGTTGAGATTCTCCTCTATATTAGACTTCCATACATTTGTCTTTCTCCTTGTTCCATCCACATGCCTCCCTCCTTTGTTGCTTTCTTTGCATTAGGGCAACATGATGAAGGATACCAGACTACAACCATCTTTAAAGGCTATTTTCCCAATGAGGGGAGGGGTCCATGATGAGCTGTAAGTAGTCTGTCCTCCTCATTTCAGGGCATCACTGTGGATCTCTGGTGAGAGCATGTGCTCCTTTGGTCTTGAGACCTTTGAACGGACAAAACCTAGAGCAATGGCAAAGGGAAATAAGATCTGTAAGTGACAGAAAACTTCTATCCGAGTATTCACTCCTGACTTGTGTATGGTGCATGTGGCATGATCACATGCTCACGTGCACCATTCCAACCTTGCTAGACTGATTACAAAAACTGAAGCTTCACTGGTTTGAACCTGGTTTGATTTCTGGCACCCATATGTTCCTGGGAGCACCAAGAGTGACCCCTGACTGCCGAGTCAGGAGTAATTCCTGAGCACTTCCGGGAGCTACCTCTGAGCACAGAGCTAGGAGTAAGTCCTGAGCATTGCCAGGTGTGGTCCAAGGCCTGCCCCACCAAAATATATTTCTAAAAGAAATTCTTCTTTTGATGTCTCACATCACAGAGACAGGCACACATTCATAAGAGTATGAACAACCAGTGCTGGTGCGGATGTGGGGAGAAAGGGGCTCTCATCCATTGTTGGTGGGAATGTTGACTGGTACAAACCATTTTGGAAAACAATATAGACATTCCTCCAAAAACTAACTATTGAGCTCCCATTTGACCCAGCAATACCCTCCTGGGAATGTTACCCTGGATACCCAAACCACATAGCAGAAACACCATCTGCACTTCTATATTCATTGTAGCACAGTTCACAATAGCCAGAATCTAGAAACAACCTGAGTGCCCAAGAACAGAAGACTGGATATAGAGACTACACAATGGAATACTATGCAACTGTCAGGAAAAACAAATCATGAAATTTGCCTACAAGTGGATGAACACGGAGGTTATCATGCTGAGTGAAATCAGTCAGAAGGTAAAGGACAGATATAGAACGACTGCATTTGTTTGTAGAATATAAATATATACCAGTGTTTTACTAATTGTTGGAAATGGTAACACCAGACTAGGACTGAGCATTGAATGTAGACAAAGGGATATACATGATAACCCCTAAATGTGTG
>JAJIBD010034304.1:0-14432 GCA_021461705.1 Cryptotis parvus | reverse complement strand
CAGGAAGGAGGGGCTTTTACAGCCTCTTATTATTTTATAGGCCAAAGTCCAAGTCCATCACTTCTCATCTCCAACCCCAAACTTCTTGTGAGGTGATCAGGAGATCAGACTTGACTTCTGAGTAAGAGGGGTAGAACCTCAGACTATCAAGGAACCTGTGACTTATTCCTTGGTCATGTCCATCAGCCAGGGAAGGGCTGCTCTAGCCCTGAATGCACTAGAATCCTGCAGATCTCAAATAACGTCATGTGGGACCGCTGAGCTCAACATGGAATCATGAAAGTAGAAGTGTGAGCAGCCCTGTGGGGTAATAGAAATATTTTGGAAACTCTGTTAGTTAAAAGTATATCCTAAAAGGGAAAATTCATTTTGTCAGAACAGTTTGCAGGGCTCATTTATGGTTGAAGGGTTGCTGGTCATTGACCTCTACTAGGTAAATGGCACTTTCCAAAAGCAGATGTGGAAGGATATCTGGGAAGCTGAGAAGTACTCACCATTGCAAAGGGTCTAGGAAAATCAGGGAGAGAAACTAAAGCCAGGGATGTAAAAGAACTATTTTCTAATTCTTCCTGAGTGGAAGTAGAGAAATGGAAATGAAAAATTGGTAGAAGGAATGGGGTCAAGAGAAGATACTGCATTTTTAAATTTTTGAAAAATATTTTATTATACTGCAATTGTAGAGATATACAATTACAACATTGTTCATGTTTTAGAGGGTTTAGTCAGTATTAGTGTTCCAGTAAGGCATCTACCTTCTCTACCAGTGCCCCATTTCCCACTACTACCATGTCCTCTCATTCCCCTTCCCTCCCATAGCAGCCTGGGGTTTGAAATGGCAGGTTCTTTTATTCCCTTTTCTCTCCTCTCTCTCTCTTCTTCTCTTATACTTAGGTTGTACCATATGGGGTCAGACCCAGAGTGATAAATCCAGCAAGTTAGATATTTCTAAAGCATGCAGCCAACCTTGGGTCGACTTCAAAGAATCCCATATGGTCTCCTCGAACACCATCAGGAGTAATTCCTGAGTGCAGGAGCCAGGAGTAACCCTGAGCATTGCTGGGGTGTGGGACCTAAAATCAAAATGAAAGATGGGGGCAGTGTGAGAGAGTGCGGCTGGGTCTGTTCATATGCCAATGAAAATGAAGAGTTAAAACTTGCACCCAAGAGTGAAATGTGTAAGTTGTTAATGCAAGATGGAGTTTGTGCGAGGATGTGTGTGACGTTAGAAACACTATCCAATATCTGACGGGTGGAATGGTTGACATCATGAGTGTAGTGTAGAGGATCTGAATGATAAAAGAAAACATAGCCAGCCATCTAGCCGAAGGCTGTGGAGCTTAAGAATTCTTCTCCATTAGGAGGTATGCCTGTGGTAATGGCGAATTCAGCTGCCTAAATTTGATATTACAAAACTCTTCATGGGGTTTTCCTTGATGAATTTCAGATTGGAGAGTAAATTGAAAACATCCACCAATACCGGAGGTATTAAATTTCTTACTCTGGGGATGATAATAGATGCCTTGCTTTAGAGCCATTTTTTGGTTCTTAATCTCCCTTCCTGCTGCACCATTTGTAAGGCTGGGTGGGGTACTTTTGAGCTTCTCTCTAATGCGTAATGGGTAGGATGTATTTCAGTCCATTTGAGTAGATGTAAGTTACAATATTCTAAGGAATGTCTTTGCAAAAGATCATCTGCCTAAGTTGTCCAAGAGTCCTGAACATTATTTAACCTCTATTCAGGAGCTACTGTGATGTTCTGATCCATCTTACTGATGTCCTTCGTTACAGAGGTAATTTTTATTCTAAAGTCCTCAAAAGTAGATTCCGAATTTTGTGTAATTAACACAAACTCCTTTTCTCTGTGATATGCTTTAGGTCGGGTTTTTGTGAAGTAAAAATGTCATAGTCAGTATTCTCCTTTGAATATGTAGTAGATTTTCTTCCCAGTTTCTGACTCTGAATGTAATATTTAGAATTAAAAATATTCCATCCAAGATCAACCTTCTGTATATTGAGAGAGATTAAATACTTGACTGACTAGTAATGGTAAGTCAGTCTTCCTGAGCAATCCCGTAGAATACTAAACAGGTCCTCAGTCATTAAGATTTACTAGACAACTTAATTCGGTGCTGGTCCTTTTACACCTAGTGGGCTTCCTGTTGGAGTGTCTGCCAGTCAAGCATCAGTTCCATTTTGTACCACCGCATAAAAGTAATTTCAGAAAATCCTAGGAATTTTAGAAAAAGTCTCTCTCTGGCCATCTTAGTTTGGTTAACAAGTAAATGTCAAATAGTGAACATTATTCTGACTATCCTGGTGCGTATAAGTTCCCGCTCTTGAAGTGCCTTCATAGAAGGCGCAAGCTTCTAAAGATATGCCCACATCGTGCTGCTGTTCCAACCACTTCTAGAAATTTGTCTGCTGGGCTGCATATATAATAAACAATAACAAATGTGACTTCGGTAGTTCAGGCACTTGTCTAGCGTGCTGAGGGGGTGACCAGCGACTCTCTATAGGGAAGTCTCATTTAGGATTTTGGATCCTTGGAGAAGTAGTGTGTGTTAGAAATTTTCAGCGGCCAGTGAAAAATCTGTTCATTCACATTCTTTCTCCTCAGACAGTTGTAATAGATATTGTTGGTGAGTAGAGCAGTGTATAATAGCAAACCTGTATTAAAAAAGTTCCAGTGAACAGAGGGGCCCGCATTATATATCAAGGGAGGGCAGAGGGCAGGGCCGATGTTATTTGTCTTAGTAGTATAAGCATGGACTACTTCATACCTAATGATGACAAAATAACTTAGGACTAAGCACCGTAAGGCACAAGATATTATTCCCCAACAAGACGCTTCTCACACGTTTTAGGTAAAGGCATGATTCTGACAGATTTAGCCTAAGAGAGGCGAGTGGTCTGCAGCTTCAGCGCCTCCTCTAAATACAACTGAACTCTCTTCATGGAAGGTAGAGACCAGGAGGATGTTTTGGCAAACAAATTATCTCACAAATCTATTTTACTTTTTTTCTTTCATTTTTAGAATTTTAGACTAAAGCTGAGTTATGATTGGGTTTAAGCCATACAGGTGTTAAAGCACCATCCTCCATTCAGTGCACATTCCTCACCCATTAGTAATTAAGATTTTCCTCCCCTCCCAGCCAAATTTCTGTAGCAGGTGCCTCTCTCTCTCTCTCTCTATCTCGTCTCTTTAACTCTCTCTTTGCGAATTTTTTCAGTCGAATCGAGCGCACACAGCAGCCTAAAAGATACTTTATATTCAAATTGCTCTAGAGTCGTATAACGCGTTTAGATCTTTATCATGTATTGAGTGGCACACCATGGACTCATTTCTTAATACGAAAATAGGACACTAGGGATAGACATCAGTAGGCTTGAGTACATGCTTTGTGCAAACCCCTACA
Source organism: Cryptotis parvus (assembly GCA_021461705.1). Lineage (NCBI taxonomy): Eukaryota > Metazoa > Chordata > Mammalia > Eulipotyphla > Soricidae > Cryptotis > Cryptotis parvus. Next base: position 11,016 of record JAJIBD010034304.1, on the reverse strand, counting down.
TTATCCAGTTACTCTTAGGGGGTGATCTCTGAACACCAAGCCTGGAGTATTCTGCCGAGAGTACCACTAGAGTTTCTATATATTAAAATATGTATATTAATATAGATATATAATACATTATATTATATATTAGCATTTTATTTGTACATATGGTTCTATATATTTTTATGTTGGCAAGAGAGTGATATGTCTGTATATTAAATGAGCATAGGCAGAAACTTAATCATTTGATTCTCAAATGTTAACAAAATGTCCTGTAAACAAGAATGTCTTTCATATGTATAATCACTCACATTACCCTTATGAGATTTGAAGCACAGATTGAGTGAATATAGGCTCACAAATCAAATGATAAAGATGCATGCTATTTGAGTTTTTAGACATTAGGAGGGATTTTGTCAAATTGAATTGTCAATCAGATTTGGTGTATATCAAATAATGTAATGATCTCCCCTCTCACCTCCTAAGCAGGGGAGTACTGATAAATCAGGGAGAGAAGGGAAATCATGGTAAATTCCTATCTTATTTTATGCCTTTCTGAGCTTTTTGGCACAGCCAGTAGGCGATCCTTCCTCTGGAGTTAACGCAGTCAAAACAATCTGACCTGGTGCCATAGGGTTTCATTTTGGGCTGATTGGGGGGTTTAAAAACTCGTTTCCTGAGTCATGGGAATTAGTCATCATTAGATACCATAACAGGTGTCTTCTGATGAAAATATGGAGAGATCGCAGTTCCTGATCTTCGAATTCCATTGTGAAGGTCAGAAGGGAACCTTATTTGGGGAAGCACTCGCCCTCGTAACGCAGTAATGGAAATTTTGAGGCCAGTAAATAGGTAGGAAGCGTGAATAGAGATGATGCTTCTGATAGTTCAAGGACTGTAGGCTCAGTAATCATAAAAAGCCAGGTTACGTAACTGGAACATTAATCGACAGTGACAGAGTTATGAGAAACAGCATCAATTCTGTATATCTTCTCTTCTTCAGAGTGGCATCTACTAGAACATTAGTAGAAACAACCCCAAAGCATAGAAAGGGTCCGGTGCATTCTGCATTATGTGAACAGGTTGGTGGGAAACCAGGTAAAGCTTTTCACCATGTAACATGGCAGTGTTAGAAGCAGGGCTAAACAGGAAGCGATCAGACATCCTTTCTTTCATCAAGTCCTGGTAGACTTTACACACCTCAGGGAGGAGCACACACCTCCGCAGCAGCATGTACACTGACATGAACTCACACAGAAGTGGTAAAGCATGGGAGTAAAGAAACAAGCCAAGCCCTCCAGGCGGTAAAGAGTTAGTTGATAGAGTAGAAAGTCCAAGATCCATAAAGAAGTAATTAATTAAGTGCCACCAATAATTAAGTAATGAAAGTCAGAAAAATGAGAGATCTCTTCAAGAGGCAGATAGGTGCGTCAGGAAAGCCCGACATAGTTTCTTCTGGGGTTTCATCCTCGGATTGGCTATTCTCTTAGTTAGCTCAGGTTTGGTAATTGTAGAGTCTTTTTCTATCTTCTGTGCTGTAGAGAATCTTGGAATGCTTTACTTTCTGAGATCACTTAATTCTTTCTTCAGTAGCTATTATTCAAGGCAGATGGCTTTCCACTGTGTTTTTCATTCATTTACCTCATTTTAATATATGTCATTTCCATTTGCATTTTCACTCTTCTAATATGTCCTCTGTATTTATTGAGTTTGCATTCCATTGCTTTTGAATTCCTACATGACTCTTAACATTTCTTTCCCCGAAATTCCTTATCAGAGAGGTTATACAACTCATTGGTATTGCTTGGCTCATCTGGACTAGTGACTTCACTCACAGAGCTGGATGGAACTTTTGCGCTGTCTTACCATTATGACTATTGTAGGTTGCAAATGGGGTCTTTGATGACAAGATAGTACAGTTAGTAGGTTCTGGTCTGTTTGCGGGTTTGGGTGGGTAGCAAGGATGTAGGATACCAAGTTTCCTGGTACCTCATGCAAGATAGGTAGTGGACATCCCTACTTTATGTTCATAGCAGCATTATTCACAATAGCCAGAATCTGGAAGCAACCAGAGTGCCCGAAAATCGATGACTGGATAAAAAATCTTTGGTACATCTACACAATGGAATACTATGCAGCTGTTAGGAAAAATGAAGTTATAAAATTTGCCTACAAATGGATGGACATGGAGAAGATTATGTTGAGCTAAATTAGCCAGAAGGAGAGAGACAGATACAGAATGACTGCATTTATCTGCATAACATAAATATATAGGTACATATTATGATACCAATATCCAAGGTCAAGGAAACATATATCAGGAGGTCCTGTCAAAGGTGGAAATTATCACAAACGTGTGGGAGCCAGAGGCTAGGTAAGACAGAAAATGGAACAGTGTGCTAACAATTGTTGAGGGTACTAATGCCAACCTAGAACTGAGCATTAAATAGAGGCAAAAAGATACACATGACAACCCTTTAATGTATGTTCTGTAATCCATAGTCTGAGGGGAAGGAAAAGAGAAAGAGAGAGAAATGGAAAGAAATAAAGAACCTGCCATGGAGCAGGGCTGGGGGAGGGGGAGGGAACGGGACGTTGGTGGTGGGAGATGGGCACTGGTGGCGGATGGGTGCTGCAACACTGTATGACCAAACCCAAATATGAACTTTTTAATTGTATATCTTTGTAATTTAAAAATAAAAAAAATTAAAAAAATAAAAGCCCAGAAACAATCAGCACATGAGGATATAGGGTGGAAAAGAATCCTCATTCACAGTTGAGCTACAATGGGTTCTGTCTCACAGTGTACAGTATGTAGTCTTCTAAAAATTATAATTCAGGGACTCCCATATGCCTAGGACACCTAACCAAGGATCTGGAAACAACTCAAAAACCCATGGACAGTGCGAGGCTAAGGATAGAGTCGCAAGAGACTCACTTCACTTAAAAAATTGTCTGCCTGACATCTCAAAGGTATACTACGCAAGTTGAATACAGAGAGGATTGTATTAAGTGTAGCAAGTTAGATGGGAAAGGACAAATACAGATGATCTCACATGGTATGTAAATAAACAAAAACAAGTGGGATGGACACATATACAAGAACAAGCTCCTTGAACCTTGAAAACAGAACGAAGGCACGCAAGAGCTGGAAAGCAGAGGTGATAAGAGACCAAGAACAGCTGCAAGGTCTTGGTATTTCTTAGTAGCAGGTGGTGCTACCAACTGTGTGAAGAATAACGTCATAACATATTGTAAACCATGTTACTCAGCCTTCACTTGATCACTTGACATCCTGTTATTCATCAATTTTGCTCGTGGCACCAGTAATATTTATCAGCAAAAGTAGGTAAAATTTTTTAATCGGAAAGAGAATTAGAGAAAGAATCCTCATGGGTTGTGTATTAACTGGAAGTTTTCCAGAGAAACAGAGAACCAAAAGAATATGCACAAGCCTATGCATGCATGCACACGCGTAGTTGCACACACACACACGCCAAAGAACATCTAGTAGACATGGAGAAAGAGAGATTTTGATTGACTGATATGTGTATTCAGAAATAAATTTTATATAACTGGCCTGCAGAAGAAAAAAGGGAGTTACACATAATCAGTAAGGCCTCTGCAACTTCAGTAAGCTAGAGACCAGGACTAAGGGCACATGGTCCCATCTAAAGAACATGCAGGCTCAGAATTTCAAACAAAAATAGTATTCTGTTCGTGTCACCAAAGGGCAATAAAAAAGATTCTAAGCTCCAGTTTAAGACACTCAAGCAGAGAGTATACCCTGTAAAATCACAGGAGACTTAAATAATATTAGTATTCATTTAGGCCCTCCACTGATTGGATGAGGCTCAACAATTGAAAGCAATCTATTTTGTGTCATAGACCAGTTCAGATGTCCAATCTACTCCAGAAACTCAGGTACCGGGAGCCAAGATATGACCAAAAATAAAATTTTGACTGGCGACTCAGAGGCAGTGAATAAATATATCACACAAAAATGTGATACATTTGGGCATAAATTATTGAAATTTATACCGTGAACTAATTCCAGAAAGTAGTTGTATGATAGTTTACCTGTCAGTGTAGGACTACAGGGCAAGTAACCCAGGATATAGTTATCATAATGTGGGCTCTCAGAGAATAGTCTATTCCTTGGTAGACCTTGAACCTTTTTTGAGATAAAAGAGCCTTCCTTAGGCTGCAGAAGTCCTATCACCAGCAAGTGGGCAACAATACCCATGTCTGCCAGGTTCTGAGGGTATCATAGGTAGTGAGCCATTAGTGAGTTTATTCATGGTAGAGTATCCTGGTCTTTCAGACATGCCTACAAGCAGGCAAGGAAATCAGGAGCCATGGAAGCAGAGGTATGGATATTGGTCAGTGTCTCGTGTAGTTGGGGACTATGGCTAGACTTGATCTGTATTGCACCTATTCTAGCCCTCAGTGGCATGACTGGGGTGGCTTTGAGTCTAAACTAGGAAAAACAGAGAGAGAGAAAAGAGAGAGAGTCTCCTGAGTTTGGGATTAAAGAAAAACACTGACAGACCGAAATGGGCAAAGATCTAAAGGAAAGAATTTATATCAATGGAGCAGCACTTGTAATTTAGGAAAATTAGAGAAGAAAAGGACATTAAGGGCATCCAGATAGGAAAGGAAGAAGTCAAGCTATCACTATTTGCAGATGACATGATATTATACCTAGAGAACCCTAAACTCTCTACCAAAAAACTCCTAGAAACAATAGAACTATAGTAGGGTGGCAGGGTACAAAATCAATGCCCAAAAGTAAATGAATTTCCTATATACAAATAATGAAAGAGAAGAAAGGGATATTAAGAAAATTATCCCATTCACAATTGTGCCACAGAAAATCAAATACCTAGGAATCAGCTTAACTAAGAGTGTAAAAGGACCTGTACAAAGAAAACTACAAAACACTGCTTCAAGAAATAAAAGAGGACATGAGGAAATGGAAACACTTCCCTGCTCATGGATTGGGAGAATTAACATTGTCAAAATGGTAATACTCCCTAGAGCTTTATACAGATTCAATGCGGTCCCTATAAGGATACCCATGACATTCTTCAAAGAAATTGACCAAACACTCCTGAAATTTGTATGGAATAATAAACCCCCATGGATAGCTAAAGCAATCCTTGGGAAAAAGAAGATGGGAGGCATCACCTTTCCCAACTTCAAACTGTACTACAAAGCAGTAGTAATTAAAGCAGCATGGTATTGGAGTAAAAACAGACCTGTGGACCTATGGAATAGAGTTGAGTATCCTGGACACCCATCCTCAAATACATGATCATTTAATCTTTGATAAAGGAGCAAAAAGTACGAAAATGGAGCAAGGAAAGCCTCTTCAACAAGTGGTGCTGGGAAAACTGGGCAGCTACATGTGAAAAAATGAATTTGGACCTCTGCCTAACACCATGCACAAAAATCAGATCAAAATGGATTAAAGATCTCAATATCAGACCTGAATCCATAAAAAGTACATTGAAGAAAATATAGGAAAAACCCTCCACGACATTGAAGCTAAAGGCATCTTCAAAGATGAAACACCACTAACAAAGCAATTGGAAGCAAAGATAAACATATGGGACTACATGAAACTAAAAAGCTTCTTCACCTCAAAAGAAACAGTGACCAAGATACAAAGACAGTCCACAGAATGGGAAAGAATATTCACCCAATACCCATCTGATAAGGGGTTAATATCCAGGATATATCAGGCACTGGTAGAACTTTACAAGAAGAAAATAGCCAACCCCCCATCAAAAATGGGGGAGAAGAAATAAACAGAAACTTCGACAAGGAAGAAATTCAAATGGCCAAAAGGCATATGAAAAAATGCTCATCATCACTAATCATCAGGGAGATGCAAATCAAAACAACAAAGAGATATCATCTCACACCACAGAGACTGGCACATATCCAAAAGAGCAAGGACAACAAGTGCTGGCGTGGATGCGGGAGAAAGGGACTCTCATCCATTGTTGGTGGAATGTTGACTGGTACAGACTTTTTGGAAAACATTATGGACATTCCTCCAAAGACTAGAAATTGAGCTCCCATTTGACCCAGCCATACCACTCCTAGGAATATACCCTTGGGAGGCCAAAAACACACAGCAGAAACACCATCTACACTTCTATGTTCATAGCAGCACTATTCACAATAGCTAGAATCTGGAAACAGCCAGAGTGCCCGAGAACAGATGACTGGATAAAGAAACTGTGGTACATCTACACAATGGAATACTATGCAGCTGTTAGGAAAAACGAGTTATGAAATTTGCCTATAAATGGATGGACATGGAGAGGATCATTTTGAGTGAAATTAGCCCGAGGGAAAAGGACAGATATAGAATGACTGCATTTATTTGCAGGATATTAAAAAATAGTATGATACCAATATCCAAGGCCAGGCAAAACGTGGATCAGGAGGTCTTATCAGTGGGTGGAATCTACTGCAAAGTATGTGGGAGTCAGAGGTTAGGTAAGACAGAGAAAGGAAACAGTGTGCTAATAATTGTTGGAAATGATAAAAACCAGCCTAAAACTGAGCATTGAATGTAAGCAAAGGCATATACATGATAATCTCTAAATCTATGCATTTCAAGCCACAATGTGGAAGGAAGGAAGAAAGAGAGAGAGAGAGAGAGAGAGAGAGAGAGAGAGAGAGAGAAGAGGAAAAAAGTGCCTGCCATAGAGGCAGGCAGGGGGGGGGAGGGGAGGAATCAGGGCACATTGGTGGTGGGAAATGGGCACTGGTGGAGGGATCAGTGCTGGAACACTGTATCACTGAAACCCAAACATGAACACCTTTGTAATTGTATATCTCACAGTGGTATAATTAAAAAATATAAAAATAGAAGTCAGATAGGTGCTATCTTTACATTCATTCTTTCCTTGGGAGTCAGGGAATGCAATTGCTTGTTTTCCTTTCCTCCCTTCTCTCTTTCTTCTTTCCTTCCTTTCTTCACTTGCTATAGTTTCTTTTGGTTATTTTTTATCACAGCACAAAAAATATTTATTCACTTCTAAAGCAGGAGATCTAGAACAAATTATGGAATTCTATGTCTAAGTTTATTTACTCATACATCATGGCTCGTGAGGTTAATATAGTCAATAACATCAACTTTGTAAATCAGAAATTTTACCGGAACTGATCATTTTAATACTCATTCATCTTTTATTATAGAGTAAGAGCAATGCATTTCCACGGAAGAACATTACAAATGGAGGGTTAGACTAAACCAAGAAAATAGTAAACCACATTGTAATTTTTAAAGAGTGATAGTCATTGCCAACATTAGGCAATAGCAATTTTCAGGTTTCTAATTCTTTTATAAGTATTCATGTTTTTTTTTTTCTTGCATTCTTTTTTAAGTAGAAGCTTTATTTGTAGGCTTTCGAAGGAGGAGAAAGTAGAGAGTACATTATATCCCAGCATTGATACGAAAAAGCATGAAGGCACGTATCTGAAGAGGGGAAATGCGGGCACCACATGTTCTCTGTTTTGGGAATGGGCAGCACAAGGCAGCATATGTGCAGCCTTTTTTCTTTACTTTTAAATGAATTTAGACTGAGAAGTTCACTGCGTAAAAGACTCAAAAGTTAAGAATTGAAAATAATACTAACAACAATTATCCTTAGTTAATAAATTCACATCCCATCGTAGAACAGACAGAGTTATGGGGCTGGAGCCACATTACAGGAAGGTAATTTCTTGCCTTACGGTAGACTAGAGTCCAATCTGCATATATGGGAATCTCTAAAGTCCACCAGTAGATCCCCAGAGCACGCTCCAAGATTAACTCTGAGCACTTCTGAGCTCCACCTAAAATTCCAAAGGAAAGAAACAGTGAACAGACAGAGATAAAACTGAACATCCTAAATTACAATCAGGGAGATTTAATATGTTAGCCAACAGCATGGCCCAAAATTCAAATGAAAGAACAGAACAGACATGGTAGAAACCTGTAGAACATCTTCAAGATCTTTATAACTGTCGAAGTTCTGCAATCTTTCGATAGCTGGGGTTGGATCGGTGGGATAAGGGCGGTGTACTCATGTATTTCTTTTCATGAATTATCATTATATTGGATTATTTTGGGCAGTTTGAGAGGGATCTCGTGTTTCACTTGTGAGCTAGACATAATGGAGACAATGAGTTCAGCTCAAGGGGGCCAACAGTAAGGGGCACTGTGTTCCAAGGATAGTTGTTGCTTGTTGTCTTCACTCTTATTTTGAATGGTATCTGTCTTTTGTAGAAATCACTTCAACTAACCACCACAAATATAAAAGACAGAGAAATTAGTCATTCTCAGACATATCTAGTCTCCGCAGAGGAACCATTAGGGGAACAAAGAGTATTAAAGCCTCTAAGTCACTCCAGTCAGGCGCAGATATAGCAGTAAATAATGCATGGTTTAAATATTTTGTCTGGGTAGAGCTCCATCAAATTTTGAGGGAATACAAATGAAATAGAACCAGATGCAAAAAATGCCTTTGCTGGATTTCGTTTTGGGGTGTTGGATGGTTTCTGAGTGTGCATAGAGCCGAGAATACCAGATTGTCCATGCTTCTAAAACCAAATAGCTAAGGCTTCTGTAACAGACTCTAAAACATCATGAGAAACCATCAGACATAGAAAGGAGCCAAGAGAGTCCAGCCAGTGAGATCAAGCAGTGACACGTGCCTGCTGAATATCAGAGTTAGCTCTGCTTGGAAACAGAAAAATCAGCGAATAATTAAATTATCTCCCCAAAGACTTCCAAGAGCAGATCAATGTAGGAGACTCACTTCTTGACCTGAAAGAGAAATACTGTGGTAATGGTCCTGTGTATTCTCATTCTCTGAGAGTGCTTCAATGGAGGGCAGGCTGAGATCTAGGACTCCAGGTGAATGCCTTCCCCAACCATAAGGAGTGCTAAGGAACCTGCTTGGTGCTTTAGAAGTGAAATAATAGTGGTGAAAAGCAGTAGGGAGAGTTAGGCCAGAGAGGTGAGAACTCTGCTCTCACTCCAAGTTCCTGGTTTGTGGTAGGAATAGCATGTAAATTCTCCAAAATGCCATTAAGCCCTATATTAGCTGCAAAAGATGGTGGATTAAATATGTTCCGTTATTATTAAAGATGGTAAGTTGTTAAAAAGAGTTAGAACGTTGGGCCCTGGGAATCAGGGGGGAAGCTTTGAATGGAGTTCTCAGGTGGAGCCTGCTCATTTAAGAATTTATCAGGTATAAGAAAAGCATGGAAGACAAAGTGAGGGATCCAGGGATCATTTCGGGAGGAGCAACCCAGAAGGTATCCTCTCTGCTATTCCTATTTCGAACCCTATCCTCAAAGGAAGGGCGGGGTGCAGAGAGCTAGACTTGTGTCCTCCCTCCAAACCAGTTAGAAACAGGATGAAAAGGGAACTAAGGGTTACCTTGAGTATTTCATATATGGCAGATTCCAATTTTGGGACTGGAGCCATAGTAACAGCAGGTAGGGCATTTTCCTTGCATGCGTCTGACCCAGGTTCAACTCATGGTCCCTATGGTCCCCAGAGCACTGTGAGTAATTCTGAATGAAGAAACAGGAGTAACCCTGAGCATCTCCGGGTAGACCCAAAAAAGCCAAAAAAACAGGATTCAAATTTTTTAAATATAGATCAAGAATTCATAAGAACCAAAAGCACTATTCTAATAGAGTTAAGGTACTGAACTGATGGAAAGAAATTTCAAAAGAGAACAGATACGTCTCTTGGGAAATTCTCTTATTTTAAGCCCAAGAAAGAGATTCTCCTCTCATATACACTACATGTATTGCCTTTCCTTGTTCCATCCATGCCTCCCTCCCTTTCAAAGCTTTGCATTAGGGCAACAAGGCATTAGACACCAGACTACAAACCATCCTTAAAGGCCACATATTTTCTAACAGAGGGGAGGGGGTCCGTCCCAAGGACAGAGCTGTAAGTAGTCTGTCCCCTCCTGCCATTTCAGGGCATCACTGTGGATCTCTTGTGAGAGCATGTGCCCTTTAGATTCTTGAGACCTTGAACGCACAAACCTAGAGCAATGGCAAAGGGAATAAGATCTGTAAGTGACAGAAATCTCTATCCAGTATCTACTCCTGATGCCTGTGTATGAAAAACATGTGGCATGGATCATGATGCTCACGTGCAATCATTCAACCTTGCTAGACTGATTACAAAACTGGAAGCCTTACCAGTTTTGAACCTGATTTCGGCACCCATATGTTCCTGGAGCAATCAAGAGGACTCTTAATTTCGCCGAGCCAGAGTACCCTGAGACTGAGCTACCTCTGAGCACAGAGCCAGAGGTCCTGAGATTTGCCAGGTGTGGTCCGCGCCGCTCACCAAAATATATTTTTAAAAGAAATTTTCTTTGATGTCTCAATTCAAGGAGAGACAGCACACATTCATAAGAGTATGAATAACCAGTGCTGGTGCGGATGTGGGAGAAAGGGGCCTCATCATATTGTTGGTGGAATGTTGACTGCGGGCAACCATTTTGGAAAATAATATAGACATTCCTCCAAAAAATCCAATTATTGAGCTCCCATTTGACTCCAGCACACCTCCCAATGAAAGTACTTCTGATAGCTTCCAAACCAGAGAAGATGTTGTTTTGATAGTTGATAGCAGAAACTGGTACTTTCATATTCATTGTAGCACAGCTCATACAGCTAGAATTAGAAACAAACCTGAGGCTCTGAAGAAACAAATGACTGTATATAGAGACGATAATACTGTAATACTTTCATGTGTAACTGTCAGGAAAACAAATCATGAAATTTTGCTCAGCGTGGATTTAGTGAACACGAGGTTATCATGTTGAGTGAAACTAAATAGAAGGTAAAGGGATGATATAGAACGGACTGTATTTGAAACCAGGTAAGCAGAATATATACCAGTGTTTTAACTAATTAAGTTGGAAATGGTAACACCAGACTAGGACTCCAGAGCATTGAATGTGTACAAGGGATATACATGATAACCCTAAATGTGTG
>JAJIBD010034303.1:0-28611 GCA_021461705.1 Cryptotis parvus | reverse complement strand
GATGTTCACACATCTGTTCCCATCTGGAAAGGACCCGTGACCTCTCTCCAATCATTCTCTGACCACTTACTCTGCTCTCTGATACTGTACGGGGAGGGTTCCCTTGTAGCCATGGGATGAGGCCAGACACTAGTCCTGCCAATGCTGGTGGTGCTGATAGGGGAGGTGTGTGGTGCCAGTGGGGCTTGGACTTGGGGCCTCAGGCCTGCCAGGCTTGTGCTCCACCCCTCTGACTAGCCCCCCTGTGCTCTGCTCTCTATTTTCTTGCACTTTCCACAGCAGGACATTCTGTTCTCTGTTTCTTTATTGTCTGTCTTTTTCGATTGTGCTCTGGATCCATGAAGACAAAGACTTTGTGTTTTGTTCACTGCTCTATCCCCTTGTGTCCAAATTCTGCCTGGAGAGTTTTGGAGGAACTCAATGAATGTCAATTGATTGATTGAATGACTGTATATTTTCTTTTCTGCAAACGTCCCTGAGGCAAAGAATTACAAAGGACTTGACTAACTTCTTAGTATAGAGAAGAGAGAAAAATATGGAGAAACAAATGAATTAGCATCTTAACTAATGATCTGTTTATAGGCCTGTATTATAGAATTTGGTCTATCCATGTATATAGGTTTCTATAAGTTTTTTTTTTTTTTTTTTTTTTGTTTTTGGGACACACCCAAAAAGCCCTATCTTCACAGATGTATTTATTGCTTTTCCTGACAGTTGGGAACTTATATATTTGAGAGAGGAGGGAGCAGTACCCTTGACTGAATGAGCACCGGAGATTCAGTGCAGTTTGACCTTGAAGAAAGAAAGTGAAACTTGTAGAAGACTTTCCAAAAGTATTTGGAGAGAGCAGTCTGTAATCCATTCTAGGGAAACTTAAGGGGTCTGAAGTACTTACCTCTTTCTACTAGAAAGTGAGTACATTACCCAAGGCCACAGAACTTTTGAACCTTATCCATATATTTGGTTCATACTGTTTGTCATTGTGGTACTTCTTGAAGAATCTACCTTAGAATATTATATTTTATTAGAATATTATAATAGGATTCTGCTGGTAATGAAAATGTCTTTTATTTCAGCTTACTTTACCCTATTTTCAAGAGGATATGAAATTGGTTCTACTATATTCTTAGTGTCTTGTTTTGTTTTGTTTTTTTTTGGGCCACATCCGGACTTCCCTCTCATCAGAACTCCACCCAGCAGAAGAGTTTCATGGCCCAGCTTGCGCGGCCGCAAGTGGCCACGCAGTTCATTAATAAATGCTGGAGATCAGAGGTGACTACTAGAGTATCCCAACCGCATGGCAGAGCCTGGCAAGCTACCCGTGTCGTATTTGATATGCCAAATACCAGTAACAATTATAGACCTCATTCCCATGACCTGATGGAATGGTTTGAGGCTTTTTATGTTCCTGGAGCAAGTAGATGCTTTTGGGCTCTACTAGCATGAGACAGGACATATGGAGATGTTACTGGTGCCCGCTTGAGCAAATCGATGATGAACGGGAAGACAGTGATACAGTGGGACACACCCAGCGATGCTCAGGTGTTACTCCTGGCTCTGCACTCAAAAATTAGTCCTGGAACTTCGTGGGGGACCATATGGGATGCCGGCGATCGATCCCGGTCGGCTGCATGAAAGGCAAATGCCCTACCCGCTGGACTATCACTCCGGCCCTGGTTTCTATAAGTTTTGTTAAGAAAATATGAATTTGTTCCAAAGCAGTTGATTGCTTAGAGAACAGGATGAGCAAAAAGCACAAATTTTTCCTTTGCTTCTGTACTATTTTATCCACAAGAAACATTGAGTACAGCAAATGCACCCACCTGAGCCAACCCTCAGAAATCCTACATAAAAACACGAACACCACACGTGGATTCTGGGATCCACCCATCCCAACTGCTCTTAGACCTTTCCATCAAATTTCAGATTCCCCTCCTTCTACACAGAAGCTGCAAATTTTCCAACACCCACTTCCACAAGCAGACTTCAGTCTTTCTCAAACTAAACTGCTATGGTTATTACAGCAGTTCTGTTTTTCTTAACCATTCAACATCTGTAAAGCTGGGCAGGGCCAGAGAGATGATACAGGAAGTAAAGCATTTGTCTTACATGTCCATGGCTCAAATCCCAGCCACCTCACCTGATCCCTTAAGAACCGCCTTGTAGCCAAAACAAACAAACAAACAAACAAATAAATAAACCATGTAGAAACAAATAGCCTTAGGAGCCGGAGAGATAGTACAGTGGGTAAGGCACTCGTCTTCTCTCACTGCCCACCTAAAATCAGCACCACCATAATGTCCCCACACCTCTGCCAGAAGTGGGTCCCCAAACAAAACCAAAAAGCAAAAGGACCTAGAATTAACTCTAATAGGGTACTCTCACTCTCTCCCCTGTTCCCCAACCAGATAACTAGATGAAACATAACTGAAATGAAGGCACTGGCTTCTATCTATCTATCTATCTATCTATCTATCTATCTATCTATCTATCTATCTATCTATCTATCTATCTATCATTTATCTATCTATCTATCTGTCTGTCTGTCTGTCTGTCTGTCTGTCTGTCTGTCTGTCTATCTATCTATCTATCTATCTATCTATCTATCTATCTATTGAGGTACTGGGTCACACCTGGCAGGTGCTCAGGAGACCAAGTGGTGCCAGGGAGCAAACTTGGGTCTCTCCTGCAAATCGAGCCCATGAAGCCATCTCCCTGACCTGGCACTGTTTTGTTTTAAGGGCCACACCCAGCAATGCTCAGGAGTACCCCTGGCTCTGCACTCAGGAATCACTCCTGGCAGTGCTCAGGGGACTATATGAGATATTGGGGATTGAACCCAGGTGGGCCACATGCAAGGTAAGCACCGTATCCACTGAACTATTGCTCCAGATGCTGGCACTGTTTTTTTTTTTAGGGGATTTTGTCAGGGGCATACCAGTGGTACTCGGGTTATTCCTGGCTGTGCTTAGGAATTACTCATGGTAGTAATTGGGGGAACCATATGGGGTGGTGGACATCAACTAGGGTCAGCTGTGTGCAAGGTAATGTCCTACCAGCTGTACTATGGCTTGGTCACCTAAAATCATTTTTTCTGTAGGGCTATTATGTTTTTGGCTACACCTAGTGGTGCTCAGGGATTATTCCCTAGCTCTGCACTCAGGGATCACTCTTTTTTTCAATGTTTATTAAACCACAGTGAAACATACAGTTACAAAGGTGTTCATAATTGGTTCTTGGTAGTACAGTATTCCAGCACCTATCCCTCCACCAGTGCCCCATCCCCACCACCAGTATACCCTCTTTTTTTTTTTTTTTTGGCTTTTTGGGTCACACCCGGTGATGCTCAGGGGTTACTCCTGGCTCTGTACTCAGGAATTACTCCTGGTGGTGCTTGGGGGACCATATGGGATGCCAGGCAGGCATAGGCTGGCCTTGTGCAAGGCAAACACCCTACCTGCTGGACTATTGCTCGGCCCCTACCCTCTTTTTTTTTTAATTAATATTTTATTATACCACCGTGAGATATACAATTACAACGTTGTTCATGTTTGGAGGTTTCGGTCACATAGTGTTCCAGCACCCCGCCCTCCACCAGTGCCCATTTCCCACCACAGATGTCCCTCAGGGATCACTCTTAATAGGCTTGGAACACCATTTGGGTGCCAGGGATCAAACCCAGGTCGACTGCATGCAAGGCAAATGCCCTACCCACTGCATGAGGCTCCGGCCCTAGAACTGTTTTGCATTAGACTCCAGCCCCTGGAACTGTTCTTTTTTTAATTCTGTTTTTATTCCCAAGGTCTCCCAGTTTCCAAGAAAGCACATGTAAAGATGCCCATGACATGTTTGTTGCTGTTTATGACACTCCCTTAGCCTTCTGTCAAAATGAGGTTGGTACAGGGGTGGCCAGAGGAAGGCCTTTGCCATCAAGACTGCCCTCCTGGAAGCTCTAGGAATAGTGTTGCCAGGAACCATGAATGCTCCTCAGAGTAGAAGGGGTGTCCACATGTCCCCACCCAGGCCTTTTGGATGGGGCTTCAGGCTGGTGCAGGAAGGGTGGGCACAGGCCCCTACAGGGCAGTGCAGGCAGGCAGCCCCCCAAGCTGGCTCTGTAGCCCCCAACAGAGCCCCCACCACTCCTTAGGCTGTGAGGAGGCCCCAGTAAGATATATTAACATCACAAAAGTTAATGGACCAGAAAGGGAAAAAATTAACATAAATTACCTTCTGCTGAAATCCTGCCTTCCTTGGCACTCAGGAACAAGTTCATCTTGCTGAGGAAAATCAGATCTCAGGAAGCAGAGCCTTAATGGGCTCAAATATCACCTCCGACCCATCCTCAAAAACAATAACTCCCTGATCATCCGGGCCTGCCTGCAAATCACCCAGGGTCAGTGGCACACAGAGGCCAGCTTTCCATGTCCAGCTGTCCTCTCTACCTGCTGGGA
This sequence comes from Cryptotis parvus, assembly GCA_021461705.1. Taxonomy (NCBI): domain Eukaryota; kingdom Metazoa; phylum Chordata; class Mammalia; order Eulipotyphla; family Soricidae; genus Cryptotis; species Cryptotis parvus. Next base: position 24,160 of record JAJIBD010034303.1, on the reverse strand, counting down.
GCAGGGGGCACTTTCCATCTGCCTAGACTTTGGATGCTTTGGACAGGGAAGGGGCGAGGGCAGAGAAAGGAAAAGGCCAAGACACATAGTAGGTGCAGAAGAGATTAGAACTAGGTGACAAGCGCCAATATCCCCACAGCACTTATGAGAGCAGCGGATACACTCTGAGTGTTCTGTATTTCTCTAGATGGGAACGTTTCCTCCTCTGACTGCAAGCCCAGGGGTCTGGCCTCACTGTCACTCAGAGCAATCAACAGAGACGCATGGAGGGTTGAGCCTGAACTTTACAGGCAGCACGCAGACAGGATAGAAGGCGGGTGACTCATGTCCTCAGAGCCACCATGGTGACTGCACAGTCCAAGCAGCGGTTTATCAGACTAAGAGCACAGGGGCCTGCAGCTTAGCATTCTGTCAAAATGAGGTTGGTACAGGGGTGGCCAGAGGAAGGTCTTTGCCATCAAGACTGCCCTCCTGGAAGCTCTAGGAATAGTGTTGCCAGGAACCATGAATGCTCCTCAGAGTAGAAGGCTGCAGACTGCTGCGGGCCTGTATGACCAGTCCCTGTATGACGTGTACTGTCTTCTTTGTAAACCTAAACTAACGTTTTCTTAAGAGGGTTCGGTCTGTTCAATCTCAGGGCCCAATCTTTCTTTCTTGGGATGGCAGGCAGCAGTGCTGAGGGATCATTACCAGTGGTGCTGGGAGACCATGTGGTGCTGGGGATCAACTTAGGCCCCCCGATGAAAAGCGTGGACTCAGCTCCTCTTTGCCATCTCTCCCCCTCTGAATCATCTCCCCCCTCCTCCAAACCGGGACTTTAGAAAAAAAGAGCAAATTAGACCCTCCGGAGCAATGGTTTCTCCACCTTGGGGTCACAGTGTATGGAATCTGTCGTTGCCCCCCATCCCCAATCCCATCATTCTTGACATTTCCTAATTTCCTCTTGTTAAATCACCAGGACACCGGGGAATGCCTGTGGAGAGATGGGAACAGGATGGACAAAAGCCGGGCTGGTCTGTCTCTATGGAAATGACCTACACAAAGTCCTGTTCCTGGAAATAGTCGATAGACAAATCTGAGGGAAGTTCAGACTTCCCACCTCAAATCATCTTGACATATTTGCTTGTTTGTTTGCTTAGGGGGCCATACCTGACGGTGCTCAGGGCTTACTCCTGACTTTATGCACCCGTATTACTCTTGGTGGGGCTCAGGGAACCATACGGGGTGCTAGGGATTGAACCCTGGCTGGCCACATGTAAGGCAAGCACCTTACATACTGTACTGTCTCTCCAGTCCCTTAACCTTTGTTTTTGAATTCAGATACAATTCACATACAACAATATCCATAATTTAATTAATCTTGTTCTTGTTTTAGAACACAACCAGGAGTGTTCAAGGGACCTCAAGTTTCTAAGTATAGAACCTGGAGGAGGGGTAGTTTCCCACATGCAAGGCATGTGCTCCAGCCCTTTTAAGCTACCTCCCTGCCCCCACCCCCCAATATTTACTTTTATTTTTGCTTTTTTGGGTCACACCGGCGAATGCTCAGGGGGTTTCTCCTGGCTCTGCACTCAGGAATTAATCCTGGCGGTGCTCGGGCGATCATATGGGATGCCGGGGATCGAACCCGAGCCAGCAGGGGCCGACCGCGTGCAAGGCAAACACTCTACCCGCTGGGCTATCGCTCCAGCCCCCAATATTTACTATTTTAGAACTTGCAATTCTGGGGGCAGAGATATGACCTGCCTTGCATATGTGATGACTTGGGTTAGGTACCTGACTCTGCCCTACATTAAGAGGTATGATCCCCAGTATTGCCTGGACTATTCCCCCATCCTCCAGCACCTCAACATGTGTGGCCCCCAGTGTACCATCACCAAGAGTGTGACACCCCCGCCCCCAGCACAGCACAATAAGGACCAGGGAAGACAATCCAGAAAAGAAACGCACATTTCAGGCCTGGGTGGGACTCAGAGGCAGTGTCTGCCTTGTAGGCATGAAGCCCAGAGACTGATCCTTGACACCTCCCCATCTGGCCACTGGGATCCCCATCTCTGTAACCAATGTGCAAAGCATCACAATCAAGTGTGTGACCTTTGAATTTCATAACAACGAAAAAAGGGGAGGGAATGGAGAGAAAAACAAACACTTAGAATTCAATAGTTTTGATACATTCGCAGAGTGGGGTTGACATCTCCGCTGTCAATGCCAGATGTTTTCCTGATCCCAGAAGGAAACCTGCATCCATCAGCCTTCCATCCTCATTTCCCACTTAGCCCACATGGCTGCTACTAAGCTACTTTCTGTCTTTATGCATTTGCCAATTTGGAACATTCCATACCAAAGAGGGTCCTATAACATGTGGTCTTTCATGACTGACTCTTTTTACTGAGCCAAACATTTTCCAGGTTTATCTAGATCTCCAGGCAGCGTCTTTCAGAACATCAGTCATTCCTACTGGTTCCTGGTGTCAGCAGTTCATTTCAGGGCAATGGAGCCTCTGCATCTCATATCCACCTGTCTCTCCAGTTTCGGGAGGGGAAGCAGTTGGTCCTATGACTTCAGTTTTAGATGAATATAAGAACAGTTTCTGGGGCTGGAGAGAGAGTACAAGGGCTTAAGGCGCTTGCCTTGAATGCAACAGATACTGGTTCAATCCCTGGCACCACATGTTCTCCCAAGCACTGCCAGGTATGGCCCACCTCCCACCCCCCAACATGTTGATTTCTCAGGGTTTATTTATTTATTGGGGGAGGGGTCCTAAGCAGTGCTCAGAGGTCCTAGGTCCACCCCCTAGCAATCCTTGGCCAACTGGACCTAACAGGTCAATGCTAGAACCCAGAGTGTAGTTCTGTTTGGTCCAGTGAAGTCCAGGAGCCACCAAGGGCACACCCAGCAAGGTTTGGGGTGATGTGTACTTTTCCAGCTTTTTCAAGGCAAATGGGATTCTCACAGGCATTGAGCTGAATCTGCAGGTTATTACCACCGTAACAGTAGAGCCTAGGGGCCGGAGTGATAGCACAGCGGGTGGGATATTTACCTGCATCTGGCGAACCTGGGCTCCATCCTGGCATCCCATATGGTTCCCTGAGCACCGCCAGGAGTAATTCCTGAGTGCAGAGTCAGAAGTAACCCCTGAGCATCACCAAGTGTGACAGTAGAGCCTCATAAACTCAGAATACCTTTCTATTTATTTAGGTTTTACAAGTTCTCCTTCAACAACATATTGAATTTTCCAACGTCACTTTGCTTAATGTTTATCGTTTCCCTCTGCTGTGGCAAAGCTGCAGCACTAGGATGTGGGAAGAGGGTCCGGACAGACGAGTCACAGGATGGTGCACATGCTTCCAACCCCCTACCACTACTAGAAGAGACCCTTGAGCACCACCAGGTTTAACCCAAAATCAAACAAAAAAGTGAGAAGAGGTAGGAGCTGTCACATGACTCTTAGCCAGAAACAAGATCACAATTCCCCAAAAGACCATGCTGGCTGCTGGTCAGTAGCCAAAGGTCCTTCTTGCTGAAGTACTGGGCACAGAACTTGGCTCTGTTCCACTCTGGGCCACTCTCCCAGCTCTTGAACATCGAGATGGGAAAATCTCTCCATCTCCTTATTCCAGGAAAGAACCTATTTGAGCCAAGTTTGGAGCAATGGCCTGAGGAGTCTGAAGTGGATTGAACCCCAGGGTTGAACCCCAGCTCCCTCTGGCCCGGAGGCAAATCTTGCCAGGAAGGACAAGGTGCCTTCTCCAGCAATGTCACTGGCTGAGAGGACCAGCACCATGCAAATTCTATTTCCCAGACTCTCCCCTAATCACATCAAAGTCCTGTGCAAGGAGTCTTCTGGACTAACTAGAGTTTGATAATCACAAATTATATCTAGCAGAAATGCTGAGTGTGAGAAAGCAAGTTAGAGCCAATTTGATTCATCTTAAGCCATGGTCCAAGCTTCATGAACCTTCAGGATGTTTATTTTCCATCAGCTCTTCCCTGGTTCCCCACTCCTTTTTTTTTTTCCTTTGGCTGGGTTGAGCTGGAGACTTGCCTAATATAAATAACAGCATTAAAATAAAATCATGTGAAAGCTCCAGGAACATGCCTGAGTAATGGAGAAGATAATAAGCTTGGACAACCACCCCCAGCCTCTTACTTACTCCCTTCAAGGCAGGCGAAAGTTCACAACTGATTTGGGATCTCGTCTAATAGTAAGCAGGGGGAGAAACTTCGAGTTTAAGAGGCTTAAGGAAAAAAATGTAATAATGTACCAGATTGCTATCATTCCACTGATCCTCCGTCGGTCCCTGCATCTCTGAAGTAATTTCCACTTTCTAAATTATGGTAAGGGGAGCTCTGGGTGTTGAGCAGAACAGAAAGACAGAGCCTGGACTGGGGAGAAGGCTCAGAGGGTGAGGCTCAGGTCGTGTATATATGGGAGCCCTGGGTTTGGTCCTGGCACGCACAGTCCCCTGAGCAATGTGCCGGGAGAAGCCCCAAGGCCTCAAGAGAGAGAAATACCAAGTCATGAGAAATAAGCCAACAGAGAAGGAGCTTTATTCATTCATTCATCAAACCTGTGAGAGCTGCTGTCCCAGACATTGTGCTACCTGCAGGAAGATGAGGGGAAGGAGAGACCTGTCCTGCCACCCCCACCCCTGGGTGCTCATGGTGAAAGAGGAGAGGCAGCTGTGTAGTCAGATAACCCAACAAACATGCTGCTTCCAGCAATCAGCAGGTGAAGACTTCTGGTTTTCATGGGAATAGGGAAGGTGGGGATGACAGGGGTGGCCGGTGGTGAGTTCTGTGTGTCTTGGACCTGTACATTACAGGGGTGGCGGGTGGCGGGTTCTGTGTGTCTAGGACCTGTATGTTACAGGGGTGGCGGGTGGTGGGTTCTGTGTATCTAGGACCTGTACATTACAGGGGTGGCAGGTGGCGGGTTCTGTGTGTCTAGGATCTGTACATTACAGGGGTGGCGGGTAGCGGGTTCTGTGTGTCTAGGATCTGTACGTTACAGGGGTGGCGGGTGACGAGTTCTGTGTGTCTTGGACCTGTACATTACAGGGGTGGCGGGTGGCGGGTTCTGTGTGTCTAGGACCTGACCATTACAGGGGTGGCGGGTTCTGTGTGTCTACTAGGACCTGACCATTACAGCTACTCATTTATCTTTGGGGGGTGCAGAGTACTCAGGGACTATTGCTGGCTCAGGAGTCAGCCCCAGCTGTGGTGCTGGGGATCAAACCAGAGTTATGGCCAGTACAGCTCAATGCAAGATGGGTGACTTCCCTCTGATAGTCTCTCTTAGGCCCCATTGCTTATCTTTATTTTTTGTTTTGTTTTGTTTTTCTTTTTTGGGGTGGTCACACCTGGCAATGCTCAGGGCTTATTCCTGGTTCAGTGTTCAGGGATCATTCTTTACAGGGATTGGGGGACCAGAGTGATGGTGGAGATCAAACCCGGGTCAGCTACATGCAAGGCACATTATTTGCTGTTCCAGATCTCTGCACACATTGATCTTTTGTTGGGCTTTTTGGTTTGTTTTTGTTTGGGGGCCACACCCAGCAGTGTTCAGGGTTTACTCCTGGCTCTGCATTCAGAAATTTCTCCCAGTGACAGCACAGCGGGGAGGGGAGGGTGTTTGCCTTGCTTGCAGCTGACTGGGAATTGATCCCCAGCATCCCATATGGTTCCCCAAGCACTGCCAGGAGTAATTCCTGAGTGCAGAACCAGAAGTAACCTCTGAGCATTGCCGGGTATGACCCAAAAAAGAAAAAAAAGAAATTTCTCCTGGCAGTGCTTAGGGGACCATACAAGATGCCAGGGATCTAACCCAGGTTGGCCTCATTTATTTTATTTTATTTTATTTATTTATTTATTTATTTATTTATTTATTTATTTATTCATTTTTGCTTTTTGGGTCACACCCAGCAATGCTCAGGGGTTACTCCTGGCTCTGTGCTCAGGAATTACTCCTGGAGGTGCTCATGGGACCATATAAGATGTCGGGGATCCAACCCTGGTTGGCCGTATGAAGGCAAACACCCGACCCCTGTGCTATTGCTCCAGCACAAGGTTGGCCTCATTTAATGCAAATGTCCTACCAGCTGTACTATCTCTCCAGCCCATCATTCATTTTTTTTTTTTTTTCCTTCTTTTATTCTTTTTCTTTTCTAAATCTCATTATCTCTTTTTTTAAATTTTTTTTAAATTTTTTTTTTCCCCCCAATATTATTACACCATTTTAGACATACAATTGAAAGATGCTCATGTAGAGTTTGGTTCTACAGTGTTCCAACACCCATCCCTCCACCCAAACCCATCTCCCATCACCAATGTCCCCACCTCCCTCCCCCCCACACCTCAACTACTTGGCGGGTTCTGTATGTCATTTCTCTCCTCTTTTATCTCTCCCTCCCGCCAAACTTTCCTGTTTTTCGTGGAATGCAGTGCATTAAAAGACATTACTGTTTCCACTATTTTAATGGACTGCGCAGCTGCTTGCGGCGCGTGACCTGGGCTCGAACTGGTTTTGCTCTGTTAATCTGGTCGTGAGGCAGTTTCCCAGCGTCCGGACAGCGAAAATGGTGGTTAGTGTGATGGGCGAGTCTCATCCGGCTGCTTCCGGGACCCCCAGAGGCGACGGGCCCACTCCCCAAAACCCGTCTGCCCTCCTGGGGGGTCCCCTATTCAGCTGGGTCCGGGCGAGCCAAGTTCCAGCCTCCCATTATATCTTCTATGTTTTGACTTTTTGGGTCACACCCAGCAATGCTCAGGGGTTATTCCTGCCTCTGTGTTCAAGAATTACTCTTGGTGGAGCTTGGAGGACAATATGGGATGCCAGGGATGGAACCCAGGTTGGCAGCATGCATGGCAAATGCCCAACCCATTGTACTATCCTTCATCTTCACTGTATCACTGTCTTTCCATTCATCATTGATTTGCTCTAGCGGGCACCAGTAACATCTCCATATGTCCTGTCTCAAGCAAGTAGAGTCCAAGGCCACCCGCTTGCTCCAAGAACATAAAGAGCCTCAAACCATTCCATCAGGTCATGGGAATGAGGTCTATAATTGTTGCTGGTATTTGGCATATCAAATACAACACGGGTAGCTTGCCAGGCTCTGCCGTGCGGGTAGCATACTCTTGTAATCATCTAAAAATCCAGCATTTATTGATAAACTGCATGACTGCTTGCAGCCAAGCGAGCCAGGCTATGATAGGCTGGTCTGCTGGGTGGAATTCTGATGAGGGGGAAGTTCGGATGTGGAAAATGGAGGCCCTCATGGAGTGGGAGGGTCGTCTGGCTTGTTGTGAGGCTCTGCTGGGGTGGCGGGCCAGGGCTAGAACCTGCCATCCCTCCCAGGCGCCTCATGAGCAGCTGGGCACAGGGAGAGTCAGTAGCAGCTCTGCCCCATGTCTGTGAGTCTCTGGATCAGCATACCTGGGTCGGATTAAAAAAGACTGCTGCAGGGGTGGATCTCGATGAGCCGGGCTGTGATAGGCTGGTCTGCTGGGTGGAGTTCTGACGAGGGGAAGTCCGGATGTGGAAAATGGAGGCCCTCATGGAGTGGGGGGGTATTCTTCATCTTGTAAAAAGCAAAACAGAACTTTGTAAATCAAGGTGCTTTAATAAAATGTTTAAAATACAGATAGATAGATAGATAGATAGATAGATAGATAGATAGATAGATAGATAGATAGATAGATAGATAGATAGATAGATAGATAGATAGATAGATAGATAGATAGATAGATAGATAGATAGATAGATAGATAGATAGATAGATAAAAGTTAAAAAGAAAGGAGAGAGGGAGGGGAGAGAGAAGAAAGGGGGCTGTTTGTCCCTGGAGGAGGCTTTTCCCGCCATGAATTGATCCAGTACCTTGGGGAGAGACAATTCTGTTGGCCTCAGAGATCAGGTTTGTTAGCGTTTAGCTTGAGGGGTGAGGAGATGATGCAGCAACACTGGTATGCCTGTCCCTAGAAGGAAACATTTGTGTTTTGTTTTTGTTTTTTTTTAATTTTTTTATTATACCACCGTGAGATATACAATTACAAAGATGTTCATGTTTGGGTTTCCGTCAGTGTTCCAGCACCCATCCCTCCACCAGTGCCCATTTCCCACTACCTATGTCCCCGATTCCCTCCCCCTCCCCTAGCCTGCCTCTATGGTAGGTTTATTTTAATCTCTTTTCTCTCTCTCTCTCTCTCTCTCTCTCTCTCTCTCTCTTCCTTCTCTTACACATTGTGGCTTGCAATACATACATTTAGAGGTTATCATGTGTATCCCTTTGCCTACATTCAATGCTCAGTTCTAGGCTGATATTATCATTTCTAACAATTATTAGCACACTGTTCCCTTCTCTGCCTTACCTAACCTCTGACTCCACACACTTGCAGTAGATTCCACCCACTAACAAGACCTCCTGATCCATGTTTTTTCTGGCCTTAGATATTAGTATCATGTTATTTTTTTTTACTTGTATCACTTGTCTTCCCGTTGTTCATCAATTTGCTCGAGTGGGCACCAGTAACATCTCCATAGTCCTGTTGCAAGAGAGCGTACCCCAGGGGCATCTGCTTGTTCCAGGAACAGGAAAAGCCTCAAACCATTCTTTCAGGTCATGGTAATGAGGTCGATAATTGTTACTTTTTTTTGGCATATCAAAAAAAACACGGGGAGCTTGCCAGGCTCTGCCGTGTAGGTGGTATACACTCAGTAGAAGGCTCTCATCTCGAGCATTTACTGATATTATTTTTTTATTTCCTGAAAATAAATGCAGTCATTCTATATCTGTCCTATGTCCATCCATTTATAGGCTAATTTAATAACTTCATTTTTCCTGACAGCTGCGTAGTATTCCATTGTGTAGATATACCACAGTTTCTTTATCCATTTGTCTGTTCTTGGGCACTGTGGTTGGTTCCAGATTCTGGCTATTGTGAATAGTGCTGCTATGAATATAGAAGTGCAGATGGTGTTTCTACTGTGTGTTTTTGGTCTCCCAGGGTATATTCCCAGGAATGGTATGGCTGGTCAAATGGGAGCTCAATTTCTAGTTTTTGGAGGAATGTCCATATTGTTTTCCAAAAAGGCTGTAGCCATAGACATTCCCACCAACAATGGATGAGAGTCCCTTTCTCCCCGCATCCATGCCAGCACTTGTTGTTCTTGCTCTTTTGGATATGTGCCAGTCTCTGTGATGTGATGATATGATAATGAGATGTGTGATATGTAATGAGATGATATCTCATTGTTGTTTTGATTTGCATCTCTCTGATGATTAGTGATGATGAGCATTTGGGGGAGGGGGCAGAAGGAGTCTTGGAGCAGCATCAGGTGCGGCTGGTCCACTTGGGGGCACTCCCTCAGAATTCTATGGCTTTTTCCCCAAGAATTCTATGGCTTTTTATGATTGGGCACAAAGGATGTTTGAGGGGCTCTTCCAGGGCCTGGCTGTTTGGGGGGGGAGAATCATCCCTCTAATCTTCTCTCAGTGTGAAATGGATTGCTGCATTTCCAGAGCTTAATTGTCCACACCAGCTAAAAGCACTCTGCCAGTAATGAAACTACATTCACTCTTTTTATCCAGAAAAAAAAAAGGATAATAACTCAGCCAGCTTTCACTTCCATTTTATTGAACATCAGTCCAGCTTGTTTCTGCAAAGTCTCTGGTGGGAAGCACAGAAGGCTGCTGCGGGGGTGGGGGCACTGCTGAGGAAAGATTTGGTGGGGGGACGAAGGGCAAAAGGGTGTCCAAGGCATATGCAGCTTTCCGCAGCGACAGATGTCCCTTCCCGAGGAGCTGGCAGATGTGGCTACTCAGAACTGAAAACCTTTTTGTTTCTTATGAAAAGTGAATGACAGCATAATAAAACCGTATCGATAACTGGCACTTTCCTGTTTTCAAAGAGCAGAGAGTCTTGTGGTTGAGCCTGACGACTTCCTTGGTATAGGAGTCAGTGTCTGAGGCCCGAGTTAGATGGTCAGGTTAGTCTTTCCGTAAGGCCGCACACCAGAGAGGGTGATGGAGGTATGAAGTAGACAAAGGGGGGTAGAGCTCATGGGGACACACACAGTTCTGCGGTTTGTTAACTAGTTTGTGTGCTGGGAGGCTCAAACCTAGGGCCTCATACATGCAAGCCATGTGCTTGACTACTGAGGCACATCCCCGGCCCCCTATCATTCTGAAAGATTGCATCTGAAGACCCTGTAGCACAGGCTCTGTGTTCCTCCCTGTAGCAGTAAGTAGATCTAAGAATATGCAAAGGAAGGTCTGATGTATACTGCCTGTTAACAGATACATGGTCTTCTACATACTAACTCTATTGGGGAGACAGTCTGCCAGAAGACCCCATGTATCTGTTAACAGGCAGTATACATCAGACCTTCCTTTGCATATCCTTAGATCTACTTACTGCTACACTCCAGTGTATGGCCAACCTCTTCAATTTCAGTGTCCAACTGCTCCTCTGCAGCACATATTTTTTGAGCATCTACCTGCCTCTAGTTGTTTTCCCCTTCTTGTCTTGCTCACAGAAACCTAGTTTCTCTTTTTCTTTTTCTTTTTTGTCTTTTGCACTGCACCTAGCAGTGCTCAGGACTTACTCCTGGTTCTATGCTCAAGGATCACTCCTGGCAAGGCTTAGGGGACCATACGGGGGTGTCAGGGATCCAACCTAGGTCAGCCTTGTGCAAGGCAAGCATCCTACCCAATATATTACCTACTCTTGTTCTTTTGCCAGTAGTGGAGAACATCGAGTCTTCAATGAAATCAGTAGCAGTTCAGTTGGGTTCTTCCCCTTCCCAACTCTACACCGGTCAGATAATTTCATCTCCCTGGTTAAAGACCAATTTAAAAGCAGGAATAAAATAATGAAATTGTTATGAATTGTGAGGGGTGGGGGAATATGGGCTGGTCCAGGGAAGCTTCTTTGTTGGGGAAACAGAAGGGTGCATTTTAGTTCCACCGTTGGACATGTGGGTGAGGAAGCTGATGAGGTAAGAGCGTTGGTGGCCGTCGGGAGGAAGTCAGCACAACAGAGGGTTAAACAGAGAAAAGGGAAGCGGCTGGTCCTTGATGTTACTTTGCTAAATTAACCAATCTCAGAGCCTCACCCGGGCTTCTTTGCATGATTAATAAAATTCTTTTTTTTTTTTACTTTTTCTTTCTTTGTTTTGTTTTGTCCAGCTCTGCTCAGGCAGGCCTTACTCCCTGGCTCTGTGTTCGGGATTCTTCCTGATAGGGCTCACATGGTCATATATAGTGCCAAGGACCCAGCCCAGGTGAACTGCATGCAGAGTAAATGCCTTCCCACTGTGCTCTCTGGGGCCTTAGAATTCCTTAATTTTAAAAAAAGAAAAGTGCCTCTTTATGAATTAACTTAATAAAGAATAGAACTAATAAAATTCCTTTTACATACAAGGCCTTCTTTATTCCCCTTCTTTATGCAGCTTACGAATTGGGAACTTCTTTTTTATCCCCAGCCTCAGTGACACCTCTCCTTTCTGTTCCTCCACGTTCATTGTCATTTCAAGATGTCTTTACTTGCTGTCCTCCGTGTCTGAAATCCTCTTCCATTACATGTTCCATGACTGTCATCCAGGCCTCAGCTCAACGCAAATGTCACTTCTCAGAGAGACTGTCTATGAAGTAACTAATCTAAGCCAATATTGCAGGCACTGTGTTTTCATCAATTAGTATTCAAAGTCAGGGGCCAGAGCAATAGTATAGCAGATAGGGCATTTGCCTTGCACATGGCCGACCTGGGCTGGATCCCCAGCATCTCATATGGTCCCCAAGCACTGTCAGGAGTGATTCCTGAGTGCAGAGCCAGGAGTAACCCTTGAGTAACCTCGGGCTTGACCCAAAAAAGGAAAAAAAAAAACCAACTAATTTTTGTTTGTATTTACCAGTTGACTGTTTTCCTCGTGAGGGTATAAACTATAAGTGAGTCAGAACTATGCCTTGCTTCCCATCACTATGTTTTTCTTTATTTTTTCTATTTTTTTGGGGGAGGGGTGGTATTAGAAATCATTTGGTGGTGGTGATGGGCTGGGCCACACCCAGCAGTGCTTAGGGCTTACTCCTGACAGGTGACTCCTGGCGGGCTTAGGATGCCATTTGCAGGGCTGGAGATCAAATCTGGTTCTGCCATGTGCAAGGTAAGAGCCTTAATCCCTGTATTATCTCCATGATCCCTCACCACTATATTTCTAACGCTTGCCAAAGAGCCCAGCACATAGTAGGTGCTCTAGAAATGTTTGGGGGATGAATAAATGAATCCCAGAGACAGTCTCACCGGCTCTGCTCTCCAGGCTCCCTCTCTCCCAGGGCTCTGAGTAGCGCTTTCTATACCCTTGGCCTTTCATCAATTCCTTTTACAAAAATCTGAATCACAGGACCAGTAAGAAATAAAGAAGGCAGCAGAGAAGAAAATATCATAAAAGCAAAATTATTTTAGGCTTAAATGTGAAAGGAGAGCAGACTGATTGCATAACATATGTAGATCAATGCAAATTACCATGCAAGTTAAATAGGGGAGAAGTTTGAAGTGGTGGGAAGTCCAGAGTCCCATGGGGGGGTGTGTTTTCCTTCTCACCAGGAAGTGGTATCAACTTCTTAGGCTCAGAAAATGGGGGGGGGTGCTGACATACAGTGTGAGGAAAAATCAATTGAGAATTAAACAAGTGAAAAGAATTTCATTTAGTTGTTGAGTTTTCCTAAAAGATAGTAACCAAAATCATTCCACTTTAGAGAGTAGAAATCAAAAGCATAAATTAGTTTTACCTGTTGGTTGAGAAATGAAGTAGAAAAGAGAGGGGAGAGAGAGGTGGAGAAACAATCCCTAAATGACCCACATTCTTCAGAATCAAGAACTTAATAAAAATTATGTAATAATCATCATGTGTATTTTCAGAAAACAAACAAAATTAGAATTCCACACAAACTGACCTCTAGGATTTAGAAAATAAAATCATGGGGCTGGAGAGATAATACAGGTTAAGGCACTTACCCTGCATGGAACGGATCCAGGTTCAAATCCCTGGAACTGTTATAATTCCCTGAGTACTGCCAGGGGTCATGCCTGAGTCAGAGCCAAGAAAAGTCTTTGAGCATCACAGGATGTGACCCAAACCTTCTCCTCCTTCCCCAAAAATGGATAAAAGGTTGGAGGTGTAGCTCAGCAGAACTTGCCTGCATCTTGTGACTTCCTGGATTTGATTCTACAGCACTGCAAAAATAAATAAATAAATAATTTAAAATATTTTAAATTGAATAGAAGCCCACTACATTTAATAAGTTCAATAAGCGAAAACAATAACAACCCAGTAAAAAGGTCATGACTTTAGAAAAGCCATTTCAATATATATGTTTATTATATATATATAATTATAAATATAGGTAATAAGAAGTATAATTAGTGCCTACCAAGGGAACAGGTATGGGGATGGGGGCTGGGTGGGAAACTAGGGTCTTTGGTGGTGGTAGGGCCACATAGGTGGTGGGACTGGTGTTGAAATGTTGAATACTTGAGAGAACTGTACTGTGAAGGACTTTGTAAATCATGGTCTTTAAATAAAGTTAAACATTTTTAAATATTTTATTATACCACCGTTAGATATACAATTACAAAATGTTCATGTTTGAATTTTGGTTCTACAGTGTTCCAACACCCATCCCTCCACCCCTGCCCATCTCCTATCACCAATGTCCCCACCTCCCTCCCACTTCCCCAGCCTGCCTCCATGGCAGGTTCTTTATCTCCTTTCTCTCTCTCTCTCTCTCTCCTCTCTCTTCTTCCCTTCTTGCTTCCCTTTCTTACACATTGTAGATTGTAATATATTCTAGAACATGATTGGTTCCACTAGTTTGATGTAGTCAGACCACATCAGACCCAGTGGTCCAGACCACGAAAATGGCAGCTATTATGGTGAGCAAGTCTCATCTGGTTGCTTCCGAGGCCCTACAGAGGTGATGGGCCCACACCCCAAAACCCATCTTGCCTCCTGGGAGCCTCATGGTCAGCTGAGCTAGGGGAGAGCTGGATGGCAGCTCTCCCCTGGCATCTGAGTCTCTGCATCATGGCCAAGAGCCCCAGTTTGTGGGCGGGGCCACCAGGCCTCTGGGACGGGTCGGAGAGGGGAAAGGGTACCCCAGCTCCATCTCCAGGAATACCCGGTGACTTTTGCCTCTGAAAGCTGCCTACCTGGGCTCAAACTCGGCTGCTCTGAACTGGTCTTGATATTAGCATTTCTCCTGCATGGGTCTGATGAGCTGTGGGGTTCGGACCGCAAAAATGGCGGCTATTATGGTGAGCGAGTCTCATCTGGCTGCTTCTGAGGCCCTACAGAGGTGATGGGCCAACACCCAAAAACCCATCTTGCCTCCTGGGAGCCTCATGGTCAGCTGAGCTAGGGAGAGCGGAGGCAGCTCTCCCCGGCGTCTGAGTCTCTCATCTTTCTCTCTATCTCTATTTCTGTCTCCGTATTTCTCTCTCTTTTCCTATACCTTGTGACTTGCCTTACAGTTTATGATGCAATTATCTATGGGTATATTCAGTAGTGAGTTCTAGCGTGACATTATAGTTCCTCATTCCCCATCAACCTCCCCAGTTTGTTACAACTACAATGATCATTATGGTGTACAGATCCTGGGAAGGACCTGGCCCTAGCCTGCTTTGTTATCTAAGCCTCTTGCGTGACTACGCACTGTCATGCTGTGCATCTGGTCTGCCCCTTGTCCGGTTCATCTGGTTGTGGAGGCTGCGAGCAGTAGCCATGCCCACCAGCATGGAGAGGGAGGAGCCCAAATCCCTGCTCCAATTCCGGCCAGTGTGGCTTCTCCTCACATGACTGCTTTACCCTAGGAGCTACGTTGGTCTCGGCCAGGGACTAGCCAATTCCTCAGAGACTCCATGGGCTGCTCCATGTGGGCTGGACAGCGCAGCTGTGCGTCTTGTCTGTCCCTTGTCCAGTTCTTCTCTATTGTTACTGTTTTTGGTTTATCAAATACAGCATGGGTAGCTTGCCAGGCTCTGCCATGGCTCTGGGTTCATCCCAGGGGGCCCAGTCTTTTCCTGTGTCAGACCATTCACCATCCAAGGTTCACAGGGCAGAGTCCTGGGGGGTGTAGACAAGCCTATCTCCTGTCTGCCACCTGCCAATGCAGTCAGGCACCACAGTCACACCTGCAACACCTCGAGGTGCAGGAAAAAAAAATTTTAATTGAATGGGTATACCTTTTCAGTCTTGCCCCTTTAATAAAATATGGGGAAAATGGTACATATTCTCATTTGTTCAATAACTATTTTGGAAGTAACCTTGTCCTGGAGCTTGAAGTAGGAGCTTGCACATCTAACAGATGGTGACCACAGTGTCTTCCCTCCATGAGCTTACTTACATTCCAGCTGGTTCTCTATTCTAATTTTATTATTATTATTATCATTATCATTATTATTATTATTATTATTATTTTGCTTTTTTTCTGTCTTCTCTGGAATGAAAAGATTTTCCAGGTCTGGGAAGGTAATTCAGTGGTAGACAAGGAAGGAAGGAAGGAAGGAAGGAAGGAAGGAAGGAAGGAAGGAAGGAAGGAAGGAAGGAAGGAAGGAAGGAAGGAAGGGAGGGAGGGAGGGAGGGAGGGAGGGAGGGAGGGAGGGAGGAAGGAAGGAAGGAGGGAGGGAAGAACGGAGGGAGGGGGGAGGGAGGGAGGGAGAAGGAAGAAGGGAGGGAGGAGGGAGGGAGGGAGAGAGAGAAAAGGGAGGAAGGTAGGGAGGGAGGGAGGAAGGAAAGGGAGGGAGGGAGAGAGAAAGGGAGGGAGGGAGGGAGGAAGAGAGGAAGGGAGGGAGGGAGGAGGAGGGAGGGAGAGAGGGAAAAGGGAAGGAAGAGGAAAGGGAAGGGAAGGAGGAAGAAAAGCCGAGTAAAGCAAAAACATTTACAAAGGAAAAAGAGCCACTGTTTGGACCCATATGTGATCAATGAGCTGCTATTAAGGACTTGAGAGCCTTGCTCCAATTTCCCAGGGCCAGGCACCAATGGAATTGCCTGTTGGCAAAAATCTGAAGAAACTGCTAACGTGCTGTATTTTCTAAGCCATCACTGATTTCAAACATTGGGGTCTAAACACGTCTCCCAGGTCAGAGCGATAGCACAGCGGGTAGGGCATTTACACGTGGCCAACCCGGGTTCCATCTCTGGCATCCCATATGGTCCCTCGGAGTAATTCCTGAGCATTGTGGGTGTGACCCCAGAAGCAAAAAAAAATTAATCAATAAAAATAAATAAATAAACACATCTCCCAACTTAGCTCCTCTGCCCTCAGTCTCCTTCAGTCCCCCAACAGCCTGCTTTCTGGTGACTCCCAAAACCCCACTTCCCTCCTGTCTGTGCTCCAGGCAGCAGCCACGTCTCAGCTCTCCTGTAAAAACCAAAGGCTGAGTTTAGGTCCTCCCTGATCCAACCAGGCTCTGGCTTCCGGTTCAATGATTCCAAGGCCTGCAGGCCTTCCATCTCGTTCTTCCCACCTCTTCTCTCACTCAGCTCCCCAACACCTACCACAATCCTGCATTAGCTTTCTCCCTCTGCACCCCTTTGCCTGGAGGGTGCCTAACCCCCCTCCCCGCATCCTCCTGGCTCGCCCCTCACCTTTTCAGATCTGGGCTCAGCTGTGAAGTCCTTTGGAGGATTTCCCAGACGCCCCATTCAGAACTGCAACTCCCTCTGCCCTCCACACTCCCTTGTCTACTTCCTGGCTTCATTTTCTCCATCAGCTTGTAACTTATTGCGTATTTCACTCATTTGTCTTGTTTGTTGTCTGCCTCCCCCTTCCAATAAAATCTCCGGCAGAGCAGGGAGCTTTGTCTGTTCTGTTCATTGCTGTATCCCTCGGTGCCTTGAAGAGCGACTGACAAATGAAGCACTCTTGAGCTATCCGCTGACAGCTCTTGCGTTTGAATCATCTTAAGTTTGTGTAGGAAATGTGACTGTATTCTTCTCCTATTTTGCCATATTACTGAGGCAGAGTTTAAAAAAAGTCATTAAAGGCTTCATGCATGCTTGGGAAAGCTGGCCCAGAATCTATAAGATACTGGAGACCAACCCCGGTCCAGAACCCCCCAAGCCAGTCGGGGAAACATTGCCCCTCTTTGCTCCTCAGTTCCTATCAGCTAGGAGGAGCTTGCACAGCAAATGTCAGAGTCTCCTCCTAAACGCGGGCAGATTTACTTTGCAGACGGTGAGGATGCATTTTAATTTGTTGATGTGAAATCTTAATTGAACTAAACTGCTAGAGGTAGTCTCTGTTCTCTGTCATAGTCTTAATTTAGTTGGCAAAACAAGATATCATCAGAGGAAAATCACAGGCAAAGACGCCATGCCCAGAGGGTTTGGGGAACACCCTTGGATGTCGGGAGGTGGGCTGGTGGGTGGTTGGCACCAGCATCAACCCCATCCTCACAACTCAGGATGCCAACTTGCCTTTCAGGGCTATTTAGGAGAGCACTGCAAGGGCTTAGATTTCTGGGATGACCCCCAGCAGCCAGGCGCCCTTCCAGCTTTCCATGTTCTGTCTGTAGTGTCAGCGCAGCAGGGAAACCTTGGGGATTCCTCACTCAGGAGATGATGAAACAGAGGTAGGGAAGGGACCAGCTTCTTGGCTCACTTTTGGGATCTTTTCCTTCCCCTAACGGGGCCTCTGTTTCTCCATCTATATAACAAAGAGGTTGGATCTGCCCCTAACATGTCGTATATGGTTCGCCCAATATCCTGAGGCTGGGGATATCCATCCGGGGTTCCCACTCCTATCAAATCACTGACAAGGACATGGCTGTGACCATGCTCACACTAATGACCTCACCCTTCTGTCTGGATGTCCTGCAGGGGCATAAGGCATCAGATCTTTCACTAATATGGCCTCATCTCCGACCCACAGAACTCCAAGCCGCAATTCTGGTCTGGTCTGGGGGGGGAACCTTAGGAGTGGTTTTCTTTTTTTTTTTTTTTTTAATTTTTTATTGTACCACCGTGAAACATACAATTACAAAGGTGTTCAGAGTTGGTTCTTGGTAATACAGTATTCCAGCACCCATCCCTCCACCAGTGCCCCATTTCCACCACCAATGTACCCCCCCCCTCCCGCCACCCCCATGCTGCCTTAATAGCAGGTACCCCAGTATCCTCTCTTTCTCTCTCTGTCTCTCTCTCTGTCTCTGCATCTCTCTCCCTCTTATTTTACACATTGTGGCTAGCCCTGCAGATATTTAGAGTTTATCACTTAAGTCTCTTTGTGTATATTCAATGGTGAGTTTTAATCTGCCATTACCATTTCCCACATTTAGTAAAACACTGGTATCTATTTATGTCGTATTAATGAATGCAGTCATTCTATATCTGTCCTTTTCCTTCTGACTAATTTCACTCAGCATGATAGTCTCCATGTCCATTTGCAGGTAAATTTCATAATTTCATCTTTTCTGACAGCCGCATAGTATTCCATAGTGTAGATGAATCACAGTTTCTTTAGCCAGTCCTCTGTTCTCAGGCATTTAGGAGTGGTTTTCTTAGACAGAAGAAGCCCATGCCATCCCTGATCCAGGCCCCCCCCCTGGCCCTATAAATGGGTTCTTGTCCCAGACTGGTAACTCCATCTAACAGACCCAGCCATATTCAGAGAAGCTCCTTCTTGCTCCCTTGCTGCACTGCCCAAAATGGACAGAGGCTGTCACCAGGGTCATGGTGACTGGGGAAGTGGCCCCCTGGACAGTCCAGATCAGACAGCTGCCATTCTCTTCCTCCACAGGCAGTCTCTGTAAAAGGGACTTCCCAGGGAAGTGACTCAGGCTGGGCTCTCTCTCGCTCTCTCTGAAGCCCAGCTGAGACGGGCTATTGAGACTCAGATTCCTGAGCTGGCACGTCCTCACCCTGGTGACTCATTAGCTGGAACAGAAGGTTTGCAGGTCCTAGTACCTGCATTTAGTAACAATTTCTTCTAACACTGAGAATCAGGTGCCAGGAGGTTTAGCAAAGAGGCAATGCCACGTAGAAGAGAGAACACAGCTTGCAATGAAACCACCTGGCAAGTCCTTCTGCTAGCTGCTCCTGTGTCTTCATCTGCTGTCTGAGATAATAAAACCTACCTCATGTGGTCTAGATAAATGGTACAGGGGGTTAAGGCACTTGCCTTGCAAGCGGCTGACTTGGGTAAGATCCCTGGCACCATATATGGTCCCTCAAGCACTACCAGGAGTGATCCCGAGCACAGAGCCAGTGAGCACTGCTAAGCATGGCCCAAACACCTCCCCTCCACCCAAAAGATAAATAAAATAAAACTACCTCAGGAACCCAGAGAATGGCTCAAGGGTTTCAAGTACTTGCCAGGCAAGTGCAAGGCCTCAAGTTCAAGCCCACTTACAATGACTTGTTTTTGCAGGGCATGGAGTGTGGGGGGTGGGATCTTTGGGTTAAATCCAGTGATGCTCAGAGGTCACTCCTGACAGTGCTCAGGGGACCATGCCAGGGTCAAATCAGGGTCGGTCATATGTAAGGCTAAAGCACCTTAACCCCATACTATCTCTCTGGCCTGCACCTGCCCATAGTGAGGTGATCTGAAGAGCTCTGCTGTTAGGGGACTCCCGGCAATAAAGGGCCTGGCAGATAGCTCAGCAGCTTAGGAAGCACCAGGGCCATCCTCAAGGTCTTGAGCTTAATTTTAAGTGTCAAATGTGCTCCAGTGGGATCTTAAATGCCTTACCATCTAGAGTGTCCAGTGAGGGACAATTAAAAACCCAAACTCTCGCCTTACAGCTTTTTTTTACTTAGGTCACACCCGCGACGTTCATGGGTTACTCCTGGCTCTTCACTCAGGAATTACTCCTGGCTGTGTTCAGGGGACCATATGGGATACCAGGGGGTTCGAACCCGGTTGGACGGGTGCAAGGCAAAAGGCCCTACTGTTGTGCTATCGCTCTGGCCCCTCACCTTACAGCTATTGTGAGATCTAGATGCCAAACTGTTGGAGTGCCTAGCACTGTGTTTGTCCAGAGTCTGCCAGGCCAAGAAGCCGCCTTGGCGCATTATGGCTTTTAAAGTCCCAGCATGCATTTGCGTGCTCAGGCGGCTGTGCTCCCGGCCAGCAGGAACAAACCGCTGCACAGTGTCTCTGACTCTCTGGGTGAGCTTAAGCTGCAGGTTACACATCCACCTCCCTAAGGTTCCTCTCCCCTCTAATTCTTTTTGCCTTGTGCTGCTGCCGCCTCAATGTCACATAGAAGAAAGGACAGGGTCCGAGAAAATTCGATAAATGGTCAGTGGGGTGTTGGCATTTGGGAGATAAACTGTGAGCTCTGCCGTTGGCAGGAGCCGGAAATGACCTTTTCCCATCACAGGATGCCAAGCTGGAAGATGCTAATCTAAAGTCAGCAGGCTTCTGGCGCAGGGAAGAGCCTGGATTTACAGCAGCCTTCACTGGGGCGGTCTTCTTCGGTGAGACTCGTTTCAGTCTTCCATTAGGCAGGACTGCTGCTACTCAGAGTGTCAGACGGCTCCCTCCAAAACTTCAGCAAAAACGGAGACCTTGGGGCTGGAGGGATAGTACAGTGGGTACGGCGTTTGCCATGCATGCGGCCAACCGTGGCTTAATCTTTTGATTCCACATGGTCCCCTGAGCACTGCCAGGAGTAATTACTGAGTGCAGAGCCGGGAGCAACTCCTGAGCATCGTCGGGTGGGTGTGACTGGAAAAAAAAAAAAAAAAAAAGGAAAAATAAATAAATAAATAAATTGGAGCTAATGACTCCCAGACTTGGGGAAGATTTTATTTCATTTTTGTTATCTATTTTATTGGGGGAGGCTGGAGCTTGCTCATAGGCTTTTCCTGGCTTCATGCTCAAGGTTTATTCCTGGTGGGGCTTGGAGAACAAAATGTGGTGCCTGGGGTCAAACCAAACCGGAGTTAGCCACATGCAAGGCGAGCTCCACTGTACTATCTCTCAGCCCTTGGGAAGGATTTTTAATCAAAGGAGCTCACAACCCAGGAACGGAACCAGAGCCATGTGTTCCCATGAAGAAAACAAAACCATGGTATGGTAGCAACTGGGTCCACTTCATGTCGGAAGGTCAAGAAAGGGCAGTTAGGGGCAGGACTGTGGTGGAGGCAGTTTCAGAGAAAGGTAATAAAAGAGCCAGTGCAAAGGTCTTATGTTGGGAATGAGCTTGTAAAAGGGCAGCCGGAAATCAGTGTGGGTGGAGAAGTAGAAACCAGGAAGAGTCAGGTAAGAGATGACAAGCAAGAGGGGGCAGGGAAGGGTCTCCTGGGCATGACAGGGGAGGTTCATTGTGTTCAAAGAATTGTGGGAAAGTTTGGAGAATTTTAAACAACAGGGGGTGACTCAACTCTGTGTGTGTGTGTGTTTTAAGTAGGAGCAAAACCCAAAGGCATTGTGGTGGAGGAGGAGTCAGAGATGACAGGGGCTCTAATTCAGGGTTGCACAAGGGAAACCTCGGTGTTCTAGGGCTTGCACTAGTTCCCAGGCTCCTGATCCTTTATTTATTTTTTATTTTCTTTTTATTTTTATTTTATTTATTTATTATTTTTTTTTGCTTTTTTTGGGTCACACCCGGCAATGCTCAGGGACTACTCCTGGCTCTTTGCTCAGGATTACTCCTGGTGGTGCTCAAGGGGACCATATGGGATGCCGGGGATCGAACCCGGGTCTGCTGCGCATAAGTAGCAACACCGCCTACCTGCTGGACTATCACTCTGGCCCTCCTGATCCTTTAAACAAGCACCAAACTATGGCATGGAAAGAAGGTGTGGGTCACGTAGCAGGAGGATTTGGGAGCAAGATGAGGTGAGCAAGAGTTCCGGGACAGCTTCAGAGTTATTCTGAGGATGTTGAATTTGAGTTGCTAATTAATATTGTGTCACTTCCTGGAGCTGCTGGAAAATGACCCCAAGTCTTGTTTTGTTGTTGTTGTTGTTGTTATTTGTTTTTTTTTTGGGTCACCCAGCAATGCTCAGGACTTATTCCTGATTTTGGGGAAAGCCAGCCCAGGAGACAGTCAAGGGTCAGTGAGGCAGGAAAGCCAGAAGAAGGCAGTGTCTTGAAAGAGAAGAGGTGTTGGAGGACAGGTTTAGTTTGGGAGTTTTGTTGTTTTGCCCACTCCCAGCTTAATCTATTTAAGCCAAGGCTCATTCTAATGAGACCTCTCTTCTATGTAAACTCTGGTAGAGGGTGTGGCAGTTACAGAAGTCACCTTGATTGAATAACTTCTGGCTTATACATCTACTAAGACTTCTATGTTTTCTAGATTGGGCACAGCTCCTCTTTTATACCCACTGCACCCAGCGTGGGACAGTTAGGAATTTACCAGGAGACTACCATCCTGGCTACGTTGAGACTATAGGAAGACTATAGGAAGGATCATACTAGTTTGCTTTAAGCAGGCAAGTGTGACCCTTTCAGTACACAGAGAACAAGATACTCAGAATCACCCTGGTGCAGATAATAATAAGAAGGACCTGTGGATACCATCTAGATTACATGAAGCTCATGAGAATTAAGATGTCATTCCTTTATATCAGCCTTCTCTCTCTCCAGTGTTTTACATAAGAGATAATCCCCATAGAAAGGATTAGACCTTGGCTAATCTTTGTTTATACCTGCAATAGGGTGTGGTACTACACTCTGTTTAGAGTTCTTTGTTGACATGACCCCTCCCGGTTGGATTACTTTTGGTGTATATAAGGGGACTGACTTGAGGCCCCTTCACCTTTTGACTTTGGGCCTTTTCCACCTTTTGACTTTGGGCCTTTTCACCTTTTGGCTTTTGGCCTTTTCGCTTTCAGCTTTTGGCTCCTCAGCCTTTTGCTTTTGGTTTTTTGCTCTTTGGCCTTTTGCTCCTTCTTTCCAAGAGTAGGACTCAGCTCAGGTGAGATCCTCTCTCTTTGGTGGGAGACATAGGCTCTTTGGTCTTAAGTTCGACCAGAGCTAGGAGTTTGTTCATTATATCGGAGTGCTGTGGAAGAGCTTTTTGGTACTAAAAAAAAGCCATTTTTGAACTGCACTGAACTTCCGTGAGTTTTCATCCGTTCTCCCAGCGGTCCTTGGAGGTAGAAGAGAACCTCTGTCCTGACACTGTCGGGGACCCGGCAGCGCTTCCCCGACAAAGAGGAAATCATGTTACCAGATGGAAGAAGCAGTCAGCCATGTTGAAAGTGGCTTTCAGAGGTGGAAACAAGCTGACCATTGGTGATCCTAACATAATTCATTTTAGTGGAGGGGGAAGATGGAGCCCAACTGAGTGACTGAAAAGACTTCAAGAGAAGAAGTGAAGATAGTCACCATACATAACTATTTCAACAAGCAGCTTAGCCTGGAAGCACTGTAGAAAAATTGAGTGCAATAGAGAAGATTGTACAGAGGGTTGGTTGTGTAAGTTTTCAAGCTGGAATCACTGTATTACTGTCTTCCCGTTCATCATTGATTTGCTCGAAGTGGGCACCAGTAGCATCTCCATATGTCCTGTCTCATGCAAGTAGAGTCCAAGGGCAACTGCTTGCTCCAGAAACATAAAGAGCCTCAAACCATTCCATCAGGTCATGGAAATAAGGTCTATAATTGTTGCTGGTATTTGGCATATCAAATATGACACGGGTAGCTTGCCAGGCTCTGCCATGCGGGGTAGCATACTCTTGTATTCATCTCTAATCCAGCATTTATTGATGGAACCGCAAGGCCGCATGACCTGGGCTGTGATAGGCTGGTCTGCTGGGTGGAGTTCTGATGAGGGGAAGTCCAGATGTGGAAAATGGAGGCCCTCGTGGAGTCCGGGGTCGTCTGGCTTCCCGTGAGGCTCTGCTGGGGTGGTGGGCCAGGGCTAGAACCTCGCCATCCTCCGGGCGCCTCACGAGCGACTGGGCACAGGGAGAGCCAGTATCAGCTCTGCCCCCTGTCTGTGAGTTTCTGGATCAGCATACCTGATCCGGATTTAGAAAAGACTGCTGCGGGGTGGATCTCGATGGGCGGGCTGTGCTAGGCTGGTCTGTTGAGTGGAGTTCTGAGGAAGTCTGGATGTGGAAAATGGAGGCCCTCATGGAATGGGGCGGGGGCCGTCTGGCTGGGTTGCGAGGCTCTGCTGGGGTGGCGGGCCAGGGCTAGAATG
>JAJIBD010034302.1:0-14515 GCA_021461705.1 Cryptotis parvus | reverse complement strand
CTTTTTGTTTGTTATGAAAAGTGAATGACAGCATAATAAAACTCGTGACGATAACTGGCACTTTCCTGCTTTCAAAGAGCAGAGAGTCTTCTATGGTTGAGCCTGACTACCTCCTTGGTATATGGAGCCTGCAAGTCCAGGAAGTTAGACGGTCAGTTTAGCCCTTCCTAGTGCCGCTATCAACTGCAGGGTGATGTAGGTGTATGAAGTGGACAAAAGGGTAGGTTCATGATCACAACACAGTTCTGCGGTTTGTTAACTGGGGGTTTGTGTGCTGGGAGTAAGTTTCAAACCCCAGTTTCTGGCAAAGCTACGTGCTTGACTACTGAAAAACATCCCCTCGGCCCCTATCATTCTGAAAGATTGCATCTGAAGACCCTGTAGCACAGGCTCTGTAGCCTCTTCTTCGCAGGGTAGATTCAGTGTAATTGCCAACAGAGACATGGTCTTCCACATACTCATCCTATTGAGATAGCCCTGCTAGCCAGAAGACCCATGTATCTTGCTTAAATGTAGCAAAAAGGCATCAGACCTCCTTGTATTAGTCAATATCCTTAGATTCCATTCACTGCTGGCACCCCAGTGTATGGCCAACCTCTCATATTTCAGTGTCCAACTGTTCTCTGCAGCACATATTTTTGAGCATCTACCTACCTCTAGTTGTTTTCCCTTCTTGTTCTGCTCACAGAAACCTAGCGTTTCTCTTTTGCTTTTCTTTCGTTCTTTGCACCTGCACCCAGCAGTGCTCAGATCTACCCTGGTTCCCATGCTCAAGGATCACCCCCTGCTTAGGGACCATACGGGGTGTCAGGACACCAACCTAGGTCGAAGCCTTGTGCAAGGCAAGTATCCTACCTCAATATATTACCTTGGCCTTGTTCTCTTGCCAGTAGTGGAGAACAACGAGTCTTCAATGAAATCAGTGGCAGTTCAGTTAAGCTCCTTCCCTTCCAACTCTACACCGGTCAGATAATTTCATCTCCTGGTTAAAGACCACTTAAAAGCAGGAATAAAATAATGAAATTGCTATGAATTGTGAGGGGTGGGGGAATATGGGCTGGTCCAGGGAGAAGCTTCTTGTTAAACAGAAGGGTGCATTTAGTTCCACCATGGAAATGTGGGTGAGGAAAGTTGACAGAGGTAAGAGCGTTGGTGTGCGGTCAGGAAGCACAACAGAGGGAAGCTAAACAGAGAAAAGGGAAGCTGTAAGCTGGTCCTTTGATGTTAGCTTAAGCAATTAATCAATCTCAGAGCCCTCACCCGGCTTTTTTGCATGATTAATAAAAATTCTTTTTTTTACTTTTTCTTCTTTGTTTGTTTGGTCCAGCTCTGCTCAGGCAGGCCTTTACCCTGGCTCTGTGTTCGGGATTCTTCCTGGATAGGTCTCACATGGTCATATATAGTGCCAAGGACCCAGCCCAGGTGAATCCTGCACAGTAAATGCCTTCTCCCACTGTAAGCTCTCTTCGGGGCCTTAGAATTCTTACTCCTAAAAAAAAGAAAAAGTGCCCCTTTTATTTATTCAACTTTAATAAAGAATAGAACTAATAAAATGCTGCATACAAGGCCTCTTTATTCCCCTTCTTATGCAGCGCTACTTAATTGGGAACTCTTTATCCCCAGCCTCAAAGTGTGACACCTCTCTCCTTGTTCTTCCACTTCATTGTCATTTCAAGATGTCTTTACTTGCTGTCCCTCCTCCGTGTCTGAAATCCTTCTTCCATTACATGTTCCATGACTGTCATCCAGCCTCAGCTCAACGTAAACAAACATAAAAATGCCTTCTCCAGAGACTTGCTATGAAGTAACCAATCTTAAGCCAATATTGCACTGTGTTTTCATCACTCAGTATTCAAAGTCAGGGGCCAGAGCAACATATGGTAAAGAGGAGCAAGTGGTTTAAGTTCTTGCACATGGTCGATCTCGGCTGGATCCCCAGCATCTCATATGGTCCCCAAGCACTGCCAGGGAGTGATTCCTGAGTGCAGAGCCAGGAGTAATCCTTGAGTAACCTCGGGCTTAACCAAAAAGTGAAAAAAAACCAATCACTTTTGTTTGTATTTACCAGCTGACTGTTTTCCCTCGTGAGGGTATAAACTATAAGTGAGTCAGAACCATGCCTGAGCCTCATCACATAAGCTTTTTTTGCTTTTTTCTTATTTTTTTGTGAGGGAAGTGGGTATTAGAAACTCATTTGGTGGTGGTGATGGGCTGGGCCACACCCAGCAGTGCTTAGGTCTTACTCCCGACAGGTGACTCCTGGCGGAGCTAGGATGCCATTTGCAGGGCTGGAGATCAAATCTGGTTCTGCCATGTGCAAGGTAAGAGCCTTAATCCTCGTATTATCTCCATGATCCCCACCAATATTTCTAACGCCACGTACCCAGCACATGTAGGTGCTCTAGAAATGTTTGGGGGATGAATAAATGAACTTAGAGACAGTCCTTCACCCAAGCCTCCTGCTCTCCCAGGCTCTCCCTCTCCCAGGCCTCCAGGCTTTTCTGCGCTCCTCTTGGCCTTTCATCACTCCCTTTTTACAAAAATTCGAATCATCACAGGAATTCAGTAAGAAATAAAGAAGCAGCAGGAGAAGAAAATATCATAAAAGCAAAATTATTTTAGGGCTTAAATGTAGAAAGGAGAGCAGACTGATTGCATAACATATGTAGATCAATGCAAAATTACCATGCAAGCTAAATAGGGGAGAAGTGGTGGGAAGTCCAGAGTCCATGGGGGTAAGGTGTTTTCCCCTTCACCAGGAAGTAGTATCAACTTCTTAGGCTCAGAATGGTGCTGACATACAGTGTGAGGAAAAAATCAATGAGAATTGAAACAAGTGAAAAAGAATTTCATTTAGTTGTTGAGTTTCCTTAAAAGATAGTAACCAAAATCATTCCACTTTATATAGAAATCAAAAGCATAAATTAGTTTTTACCTGTTGGTTGAGAAATGAAGTAGAAAAGAGAGGGGGGAGAGAGGGGTGAGAAACAATCCCTTTAAAATGACCCACATTCTTCAGAATCAAGAACTTAATAAAAATTATTATGTAATAATCATCATGTGTATTTTCAGAAAAACAAACAAAAACAAGAGAATTCCACAATAAACTGACCTAGGATTTAGAAAATAAAAATTATGGGGCTGAGAGATAATACAGGTTAAGGCACTTACCCTGTATGGAACTGATCCAGGTTCAAATCCCTGGAACTGCACCCCTAGTACTGCCAGGGTCATGCCTGAGTCAGAGCCAAGAAAAGTCTCATGAGCATCGCAGGATGTGACCCAAACCTCTCCTCCTTCCCAAAATGGATAAAAGGTTGGAGTGTGTAGCTCAGCAGAACTTGCTCAGGATCTTGTGACTTCCTGATTTGATTCTACAGCACTGTAAAAATAAATAAATAAATACCATAAAATATTTAAAATGAAGCTCACTGGATTTAATAAGTTCAATAAGTTTAAAACAATAACAACTCCAGTAAAAGGTCTCATGACTTTAGAAAGCCATTTCAATATATATGTTAATAAGAAGTATAATTAGTGCCTAATAAGGGAAATGTTCAACAGATATGGATGGGGGGCTGGGTGGGAAACTATCTTTGGTGGTGGTAGGGCCTACAGGTGGTGGAATCTGGTGTTGAAATGTTGAATACTTGAGAGAACTGTACTGTGACTGTAAATCATGGTCTTGAAATAAAGTTAAACATTTTTAAATATTTTTATTATACCAATTCGTTAGATAAGGGCTAAATTATAAATGTTCATGAATTTTGGTTCTGGCTGGAAGTGTTCAACACCATCCCTCCACCCCGGCCCATCTCCTATCACTTGTCACCCTCACCTCCTCCCATTTCCCCAGCCTGCCTCCACAGGCGGGTGTTCTTTATCTCCTTTCTCTCTCTCTCTCTCCTTCTTGCTTCCCTTTCACATTGCAGATCAGGAATAGTTTTAGAACATGATTGGTTCCACTAGTTTGATGTAAAGCTGTTAGAATTCACATCAGACCTGTGGTCCAGACCAATTTAAAAATGGCAGCCATGGTGAGCGATCTCATCTGGTTAAGCCTTCCGAGGCCCTTACAGAGGTGACGGGCCACACCCAAAACCCATCTTTGCCTCCTGGGAGCCTCATGGTCGCTGAGCTTGGGGGGAGAGCTGGATGGCAGCTGCTTCCCCTGTACCAGTTCCTGTATCATAAAGCCAAGGAGAGCTCCAGAAGCCAGGGGGCGGCCATCAGGCTCTGGGATCGGTCGGAGAGGGGGAAAGGGTACCCCAGCTCCATCTCCAGGAAAACCCGGGTGACTTTTTGGGCTCTGAAAGCTGCCTACCTGGGCTCAAACTCGGCTGCTCTGAACTGGTCTTGATATTAGCATTTCTCCCGCATGGGTCTGATGAGCTGTGTGTTCTGGACCGCGGCCGGCAGGAAGCACATGGTGAGCTTAACTTTACCTGGCTGCTTCTGAGGCCCTGATGAGTGAGGCGGCCAACACCTTAAACCAGCTGAGCCTTGCTCCTGGGAGCCTCACAGCGGTCGGGCTGAGCTAGGAGAGACGGATGGCAGCTCTCCCCGCGCCTGAGTTCTCATCTTTTCTATCTCTATTTCTGTCTCCTATTTCTTTCCTATACCTTGTGACTTGCCTTACAGCTTATGAGATGCAATATCATGGGCATATTCAGTAGTGAGTTCTAGCGTGACATTATAAGTTCCTCATTCCCCATCAACCTCCCCAGTTTGTGCCAACTACAATGATCATTATGGTTTACAGATCCTGGAAGGACCTGGTCCTAAGCCCTACTTTGTTATCTAAGCCTCTCTGCTCGGCTGCTCACCGTCAAGGTGCATCTGGTCTGCCCCTTGTCTGCTCATCTGGTTAGGAGAGCTGTGAGCCTGTAGCCACGCCCACCAGCATGGAGAGGGAGTGGTCAAATCCCTGCTCCAATTCCGGTCAGTGTGGCTTCCCTCACATGACTGTTTTACCCTAGGAGCTACGTTGGTCTCGGCCAGGGACTAGCCAATTCTTCAGAGACTCCATGGGCTGCTCCATGTGGGCCGGGCAGCGCAGCTGTGCATCTTGTCTCGTCCCTTGTCCAGTTCATCTCTATTGTTACTTTGTTGGTTTATCGAATACATTATGGGTAGCTTGCCAGGCTCTGCCATGGCTCTGGGTTCATCCCAGGGGGCCCAGTCTTTCCTATGTCAGACCATTCACCATCCAGGGTCCACAGGCAAGCCCTGGGGGTGTTGACAAGCCTTCTCCTGTCTGCCACCTGCCACTGCAGCTGAGGCACCCCAGCCACACCTGTAACACCTCGAGGTGCAGGAAAAAAAAATTTTTTAAATTCTCACCGGGTATACCTTTTCAGTTCGCCCTTAATAAAAATACAGGGGAAAATGTACATAGCCTCATTGGCTCAAATAAATCATTTTGGAAGTGTAACCTTGTCCCGGAGCTCTGAAGCAGAGCCTCTCGTAACATCTAATAGATGCAGGATCACTGGGAAAGCTGCCTCTCCCTCCATGAGCTTACTTCTACATTCCAGCTGGTTCTATTCTAATTTTATTACTACACTTATCATTATCATTATTATTATTATTATTATTATTTTGCTTTTTTCTGTCTTCTCTGGAATGAAAAGATTTTCCAGGTCTGGGAAGGTAATTCAGTGGTAGACAAGGAAGGAAGGAAGTTGGAAGGAAGGAAGGAAGGAAGGAAGGAAGGAAGGAAGGGAAGAAGGAAGGAAAGGTGAGAGGAGGGAGGGAGAGGGAGGTAGGGAGGGAGGAAGGAAGGAAGGAGGGAGGAAGAACGGGAGGGAGGGAGGAGGAGGAAGGGCGGTAGGGAAGGAGGGAGGGAGGGAGGAGAGAGAAAAGGGAGGCTGGTAGAGGGGGAGGGAGAGAGGAAGGGAGGGAGGGAGAGAAAGGTAGGGAGGGAGGGAGGGAGGAAGAGAGGAAGGGAGTGGGAGGGAGGGGAGGGAGGAAGAGGGAAAAGGGAAAGGAAAGGGAAGTGGAAGGAGGAAGAAAAGTCGTAGTAAAGCAAAAAACATTTACAAAGGAAAAAAGAGCCACTGTTTGGACCCATATGTAGAATTAATGAGCTGCTGGTTATGACTGAGAGCCTTGTCTACCTCCCAGGGGCCAGCACCAATGGAATTGCCTGTTGGCAAAATCTGAAGAAACTGCTAACGCAAGGTATTTTCTTAAGCCATCACTACCAAACATTGGGGTCTAAACACGCCTCCCAGGGAGTCAGAGCCGATAGCACAGCTGGTAGGGGTATTTACACGTAAACAACCCGGTTCCATCTCTGGCATCCCATATGGTCCCCTCGAGTAAATTCTTTATACGGTGGGTGTTACCTCAAGCAAAAAATTAATCAATAAAATAAATAAATAAACACATCTCTCCCAACCAGCTCTCTGCCCTCAGTCTCCTTCAGTCCCCAATGAGTTCATATTTCTGGTGACTCCTAACCCCACTCTCCTCCTGCTCCCAGGCTCCACTGCAGCCAATGTCAGCTCTCCTCTGTAAAAACCAAAGGCCGAGCTAGGTCCCTCCCTGGACCAATCACTGGCTCTGTGCTCACATTGATTCCATGGCCTGCAGGCCTCTTCCCATTCCTGCCCTCCTTTTTCCCACTTCTTCTCTCACTTCCAGCTCCCCAACACCTACCATACCTACAGTTTTCCCAAAATTTTGCCTGGGAGGGTGCTCTAACCCTCCCCCGCATCCTCCTGGCCGCCTCACCAGGGATGTTCTGGGGCCCAGCCGGGAAGTCCTTTGGAGGATTCTTACGCCTCATTCAGAACCGTAACCCCTGTCCTCCACACTCCCTTGTCTACTTCCTGGCTTCATTTTCTCCATCAGCTTGTAATCCTATTAAGTGCTACTTTCACCATTTGCTCTTGTTTGTTGTCTGCCTCCCCTTCCAATAAAAATCTCCTGCAGAGCAGGGAGCTTTGTCTGTTCTGTTCATTGCTGTATCCTCAGTGCCTTGAAGAGCTTACTGACAATGAAGCACCATTATCCGGCTGACAGCTCTTGGGCGCGTTGGAATCATCTTAAGCTTGTGTAGGAAATGTGACTTGTATCGCCTCTCCTCTATTTTGCCATTACTGAGGCAGAGTTTAAAAGTCATTAAAAGTGCTTTCATGTATGCTTGGTATGCTGGTCTGTTGTAATCTATAAAGGATACTGAGACCAACCCCGGTCCAGGAACCCCAAGCCAGTCGGGAAACATTGCTCCCTCTTGCTCCTCAGCTCTTATCAGCTAGGAGGAGCTTGCACAGCAAATGTGTCAGAGTCTCCTCCCAAACGCTGGCAGATTTACTTTGCAGACGGTGAGGATGCATTTTAATTTGTTGATGTGAAATTGAACTAAAATGCTTGAGTAGTCTCTGCTCTCTGTCATAGTCTTAACTTAGTTGGCAAAACAAGATATCATCAGAGGAAAACACCCAGCAAAGACGCCATGCTCCAGAGGGCTGGGGGAACAATTCTTTGATGCCTGAGGTGGGCTGGTGGGTGAAAGCTGGCACCAGCATCAACCCCATCCACAACTCAGGATGCCAACTGCCTTTCAGGGTTATTCAGGGAGCACTGCAAGGGCTTAGATTGGATGCACCCCCAGCAGCCAGGCGCCTCTTCCAGCTTTCCATGTTCTGTCTGTAGTGTCACAGCAGGGAAACCTTGCGGGATTCCTTTCACTCAGGAGATGATAATAGAGGTGTGGAAGGGACCAGCTTCTTGGCTCACTTTTGGGATCTTTTCCTTCTCTAACGGGCCTCTGTTTCTCCATCTATATAACAAAGAGGCTGGATCTTGCCCCCAACATGTCGTATATGGTTCCATCAATGATCCCAGAGATCAGATGATGAATCCAACTGGGCTCCCACTCCTATCAAATCACTGACAACAAGGACATGGCTGTGACCATGCGCTCACACCAATGACTACCCACTGTCTGGACAACCTGCAGGGGCATAAGGCATCGTGATCTTCACTAATATGGCTCATCTCCCACTCCACAGAACTCCAAGCCGCAATTCTGGTCTGGTCTGGGGGAACCTTAGGGGAGTGGTTTTTTTCTTTTTTTTGGTGTTTTTATTAAAATCACTCAGAAACATACACTCATAAAAGGTGTTCAGAGCGGGTTCTGGTAATACAGTATTCCAGCACCAATCCTCTCCCACCAGTGCCCCATTTCCACTACCACAAGCCCCACCCTCCCCGCCCACCCCCAGGCTGCCTTGACAGCAGGTACCCTTGTATCTCTCTCTCTTTCTCTCTGTCTCTCTCTGTCTTTTTATCTCTCTCCCTCTTATTTTACAAGCCTCTCGTGGCTAGCCCTGCAGATATTTAGAGTTTATCACTTCGAGTCTCTTGTGTATATTCACTGGTGAGTCTTTAATCTGCATTACCATTTCCCACATTTAGTAAAAACACTGGTATCTATTTATGTCGATACTGAATGCAGTCATTCTATATTCGTTTTTTCCTTCTGACTACTTTCACTCAGCATGATAGTCTCCCATGTCCATTTGCTGGTAAATTTCCATAATTTCATCTTTTCTGACAGCCGCATAGTATTCCAGAATTGTGGATGAACTTACAGTTTCTTTAGCCAGTCCTCTGTTCTCAGGCATTTAGAGTGGCTTTGTAGGCAGAAGAGAAGCCCATGCCATCCCTGATCCCAGGCCCCCTACCCCAGCCCCAGAAATGGGTGTCTTGTCCCAGACTGGTAACTCCATCTAAAGGCTCCAGCCCATATTCAGAGAAGCCCTTCTGCTCCCTTTGCTGCACCCAAAATGACAGAGGCCGTCACCAGGGTCCTGCGGGTGACTGAAGTGGCCCCTCTGATTGTGCAGATTGGACAGCTGCCGTCCTCTCTTCCGGCAGGCAACCCCCAAAAGGGCCTCTCCCAGGAAGTGACTCCGGCTGGCTCCCTCCTCGTTTTCGAAGCCCAGGCTGAGACACTGGGCGATTGAGACCTCAGATTCCTGAGCTGGCAACGTCCTCACCTCGGCGACTCATTAGCTGAACAGTCTGGTGGTGGTCCTAAGTACCTGCATTTAGTAAACAACTCTCTCTTCTAACATTGAGAATCAGGTGCCAGGAGGTTTAGCAAAGAGGCAATGCCACGTAGAAGAGAGAACACAGCTTGCAAAGAAACTACACGGGCAAGTCCTTCTAGCTGCTCCCGGGGTCTCTCGTCTAGCTGTCGGAGATATTAAACTCTACCTCTATGGGGTCTAGATAAATGGTATAGGGTTAAGGCACTTGCCTTGCAAGCGGCTGACAAGTAGATCCCTGGCACCATATAGGCCCTCAAGCACCACCAGGAGTGATCCCAGAGCACAGAGCCAGTGAGCACTGCTAAGCATGGCCCAAACACCTCCCTCCACCCAAAAGATAAATAAAATAAAACTACCTCAGGAACCCAGAGAATGGCTCAGGGTTTCAAGTACTTGCCAGGCAAGTGCAAGGCCTCAAGTTCAAGCCCACTTACAATGACTTGTTTTTGCAGGGCATGAGTGTGGGGGTGGGATCTTTAAGTTAAAATCCAGTGATGCTCAGAGGTCACTCCTGACAGTGCTCAGGGGACCATGCCAGGGTCAAATCAGGGTCGGTCATATGTAAGGCTAAAGCACTTTTAACCCCATACTATCTCTGGCCTCGCACTCGCCCATAGTGAGGTGATCTGGAAGAGCTCTGCTGTTAGGGACTCCGGCAAAAAAGGGCCTGGCAGATAGCTCAGCAGCTTAGGGAAGCACCAGGGCCATCCTCAAGGTCTTGAGCTTAATTTTAAGTGTCAAATGTGCTCCAGTGGGATCTTAAATGCCTTACCATCTAGAAGTGTCCAGTGAGGGACAATTAAACCCCAAACTCGCCTTACAGTTTTTTTTTTACTTAGGTCACACCGCTACGTTCATGGGTTACTCCTGGCTCTTCACTCAGGAATTACTCCTGGCTGTGTTCAGGACCATATGGGATACGGTTCGAACCCGGTGGACGGGTGCAGCGCAAAGGGCCCTACTGTTGTGCTATCGCTCTGGCCCCTCACCTTACAGCTGTGAGATCTAGATGCCAAACTGTTGGAGTGCCTAGCACTGTGTTTGTCCAGAGTCTGCCAGGCCAAGAAGCCGCCTTGGCGCATTATGGCCTTTTTAAAGTCCCAGCATGCATTGCGTGCTCAGGCGGCTGCGCTCCCGCCAGCAGGAACAAACCGCTGCACAGTGCTCTGACTCTCTGGGTGAGCTTAAGCTGCAGGTTACACATCCACCTCCCTAAGGTTCCTCTCCCCTCTAATTCTTTTTGCCTTGTGCTGCTGCCGCCTCAATGTCACATAGAAGAAAGGACAGGGGTCCGAGAAAATTCGATAAATGGTCAGTGGGGTGTTGGCATTTGGGAGATAAACTGTGAGCCTCTGCCGAACAGGAGCCGGAAATGACCTTTTCCCATCACAGGATGCCAAGCTGGAAGATGCTAATCTAAAGTCAGCAGGCTTCTGGCGAAGGAAGACTCTGGATTTACAGCAGCCTTCACTGGGCGGTCTTCCGGTGAGACTCGTTTCAGTCTTCCATTAGGCAGGACTGCTGCTACCAGAGTGTCAGACGGCTCCCTCCAAAACTTCAGCAAAAATGGAGACCTTGGGGCTGGAGGGATAGTACAGTGGGGTACGGCGTTTGCCATGCATGCGGCCAACCGTGGCTTAATCTTTGATTCCACATGGTCCCCTGAGCACTGCCAGGAAGTAATTACTGGGTGCAGAGGCCGGGAGCAACTCCTGAGCATCGTCGGGTGGGTGTGACTGGAAAAAAAAAAAAGAAAAAAGCAAAAATAAATAAATAAATAAATTGAGCTAATGACTCCCAGACTTGGGGAAGATTTTATTTCATTTTTGTTATCTATTTATTGGGGGAGGCTGGAGCTTGCTCATGGGCTTTTCCTGGCTTCATGCTCAAGTTTATTCCCGGTGGGGCTCTTGGAACAAAAATGTGGTGCCTGGGGTCAAAACCAAACCGAGTTAGCCCCATGCAAGGTGAGCCCACTGTACTATCTCTCTGCAGCCCAGAAGGATTTTAATCAAAGGAGCCCACAACTCCAGGACGGAACCAGAGCCATGTGTTCCCATGAAGAAAAACAAAACCATGGTATGGTAGCAACTGGGTCCACTTCATGTCGGAAGGTCAAGAAAGGGCAGTTATGGGCAGGACTGTGGTGGAGGGCAGTTTCAGAGAAAGGTAATAAAAGAGCCAGTGCAAAGGTCTTAATGTTGGGAATGAGCTTGTAAAAGGGCAGCCGGAAATCAGTGTGGGTGGAGAAGTAGAAACCAGGAAGAGTCAGGTAAGAGATGACAAGCAAGAGGGGGCAGGGAAGGGTCTCCTGGCACTGACAGGGAGGTTCATTGTGTTCAAAGAATTGTGGGAAAGTTTGGAGAATTTTAAACAACAGGGGGTGACTCAACTCTGTGTGTGTGTGTGTGTTTTGAAGTAGGAGCAAAACCCAAAAGGCATTGTGGTGGAGGAGGAGTCAGAGATGACAGGGCTCTAATTCAGGGACGCACAAGGAAAACCTCGGTGTTCTAGGCTTGCACTAGTTCCCAGGCTCCCTGATCCTTTATTTTATTTTTTATTTTTTATTTTTATTTATTTATTTATTTATTTTTTTGCTTTTTGGGTCACACGTGCAATGCTCAGGACTACTCCTGGCTTTGCTCAGGATTACTCCTGGTGGTGCCTAGGGGGACTATATGGGATGCCGGGGATCGAACCCGGTCTGCCGCAGTCAAGGCAAACGCCCTACCTGCTGGACTATCACTCTGGCCCCTCCCTGATCCTTTAAACAAGCACCAAACTATGGCATGGAAAGAAGGTGTGGGTCAGCGTGTAGCAGGAGGATTTGGGAGCAAGATGAGGTGAGCAAGAGTTCTCGGACAGCTTCAGAGTTATTCTGAGGATGTTGAATTTGAGTTGCTAGATATTGTGTCACTTCCTGGAGCTGCTGGAAAAATGACTCCCAAGTCTTGTTTTGTTGTTGTTGTTGTTGTTATTTGTTTTGTTTTTGGGTCACCCAGCAATGCTCAGGACTTATTCCTGATTTTTTTGGGGGAAAGCCAGCCCAGGAGACAGTCAAGGGTCAGTGAGGCAGAAAGCCAGAAGAAGGGCAGTGTCTTGGAAAGAGAAGAGGGTGTTGGAGGACAGGTTTAGTTAGTTTGGGAGTT
Organism: Cryptotis parvus; assembly: GCA_021461705.1. NCBI lineage: Eukaryota > Metazoa > Chordata > Mammalia > Eulipotyphla > Soricidae > Cryptotis > Cryptotis parvus. The sequence goes on along the minus strand of JAJIBD010034302.1, from coordinate 2,301 downwards.
TTGTTGTTTTGCCCACTCCCAGCTTAATCTATTTAAGCCAAGGCTCATTCTAATGAGACCTCTCTTCTATGTAAACTCTGATAGAGGGTGTGGCAGTTACAGAAGTCACCTTGATTGAATAACTTCTGGCTTATACATCTACTAAGACTTCTATGTTTTCTAGATTGGGCACAGCTCCTCTTTATACCCACTGCACCCAGCGTGGGACAGTTAGAATTTACCAGGAGACTACCATCCTGGCTACGTTGAGACTATAGGAAGACTATAGGAAGGATCATACTAGTTTGCTTTAAGCAGGCAAGTGTGACCCTTTCAGTACACAGAGAACAAGATACTCAGAATCACCCTGGTGCAGATAATAATAAGAAGGACCTGTGGATACCATCTAGATTACATGAAGCTCATGAAATTAAGATGTATTACTTTATATCAGCCCTCTGTCTCTTCAGTGTTTTACATTAGAGATAATCCCCCATAGAAAGGATTAGACCTTGGCTAATCTTTGTTTATACCTGCAATAGGGTGTGGTACTACACTCTGTTTAGAGTTCTTTGTTGACATGACCCTCCCGGTTGGATTACTTTGGTGTATATAAGGGGACTGACTTGAGGCCCTTCACCTTTTGACTTTGGGCCTTTTTCACCTTTTGACTTTGGGCCTTTTCACCTTTTGCTTTCGGCCTTTCGCTTTCAGCTTTTGGCTCCCTCAAAGCCTTTTGCTTTTGGTTTTTGCTCTTTGGCCTTTTGCTCCTTCTTCTGAGTAGGACTCAGCTCAGGTGAGATCCTCTCTCTTTGGTGGGAGACTTAGGGCTCTTTTGTATGGTCTAAGGTTCGAAACCAGAGCTAGAGTTTGTTCATTATATCGGAGTGCTGTGGAAGAGCTTTTGTACTAAAAAAAAAGCCATTTTTGGAACTGCACTGAACTCGTGAGTTTTCATCCGTTCTCCCGGCGTCCTTGGAGGTAGAAGAGAAACCTCTGTCCTGACACTGTCGGGGGACCCCGGCAGCCTCCCAGAAGAGGGAAATCATGTTACCAGATGGAAGAAGCAGTCAGCCATGTTGAAAGTGGCTTTCAGAGGTGGAAACAAGCTGACCATTGGTGATCCTAACATAATTCATTTTAGTGGAGGGGGAAGATGGAGCCCAACTAGAGTTACTGAAAAAGACTTCAAGAGAAGAAGTGAAGATAGTCACCATACATGAACTATTTCAACAAGCTTAGCCTGGAAGCACTGTAGAAAAATTGAGTGCAATAGAGAAGATTGTACAGAGGGTTGGTTGTGTAAGTTTTCAAGCTGGAATCACTGTATTACTGTCTTCCCGTTCATCATTGATTTGCTCGAGTGGGCACCAGTAGCATCTCCATATGTCCTGTCTCATGCAAGTAGAGTCCAAGGGCAACTGCTTGCTCCAGAAACATAAAGAGCCTCAAACCATTCCATCAGGTCATGGAAATAAGGTCTATAATTGTTGCTGGTATTTGGCATATCAAATACGACACGGGTAGCTTGCCAGGCTCTGCCATGCGGGTAGCATACTCTTGTATTCATCTCTAAATCCAGCATTTATTGATGAACCCGCGCAGCCGCATGACCTGGGCTGTGATAGGCTGGTCTGCTGGGTGGAGTTCTGATGAGGGAAGTCCAGATGTGGAAAATGGAGGCCCTCGTGGAGTCGGGGGGTCGTCTGGCTTGTTTGGGTGGCTCTGCTGGGGTGGTGGGCCAGGGCTAGAACTTCGCCATCCCTCCCGGGCGCCTCATGAGCGACTTGGGCACAGGGAGAGCCAGTATCAGCTCTGCCCCATGTCTGGGAGTTTCTGGATCAGCATACCTGATCCGGATTTAAAAAAGACTGCTGCAGGGTGGATCTCGATGAGCCGGGCTGTGCTAGGCTGGTCTGTTGAGTGGAGTTCTGACGAGGGGAAGTCTGGATGTGGAAAATGGAGGCCCTCATGGAATGGGGGGGGGGGGGGTCGTCTGGCTGGCTTTGCGAGGCTCTGCTGGGGTGGCGGGCCAGGGGCTAGAACCTGCCATCCCTCCCGGGCACCTTGTGAGTGACTGGGCACAGGGAGAGCCAGTAGCAGCTCTGCCCCATGTCTGTGAGTCATTCAAGCTGGAATACATTAGGGAATGCCTATGGTACTGAACACATTCTAGTACAAGAGTGAACTATTGGTGCACTCAAATCACTCCATAAGGAGGAAAGGAAAATTGTGTGGACATACATATAAGGGAGGGAGGGAGCACATTAAATGTTTCTGTTTCCTCCATGAGTCATGAGAAGTGAGGTCATGAGCTTAGTG
>JAJIBD010034301.1:0-67550 GCA_021461705.1 Cryptotis parvus | reverse complement strand
TTTTGCACACTTCCTTGTCAAAGAGAGTTGTATAAAATACCGAACTCCAAAGTTAAACTTCTGGCTTACTCTTCAAGCCTGTGTTCTCCCTTGAATACATATCTCTCTTGCTTGTCTCTAGAAGTCTGCTTGTTTTTCCACTCTGAGAAGGAACCTATGTTTTTCTCTTGAAAAATATTTCCTCTTTTCTCTCCCAGGGGTATCTGAGTAAGTTTCAATAAAAACTATCTCTTGCTTCACTAAAAAAAAAAAGTAACACTTATGCTCACTTGCTTCTTGCAGTATTGCAATACCTAGGTACATCATGTATGGTCTTTAGAGGAGGCTATTCAGAGAAAAAAAAATCCATGTATGCACATATCTATACACATATTTTGTTTAAAAATAACACATAATAAATACATTTTATTTACCTCTATTGAAACATAAAAATTGCTAATTATTGCTATATAAGCAGAACATAAGCTATGCTACATAATTTCATCTACTAAGTTTCCACATCTACGCATTATTTAATTATTCCTAGCAGTACTAAGTTTCTTATCATCTGGTCTTATGAGCAGAATGTTTCCAATAATGATTTGGTTTCAGAAACAGAAAAGTGTTTATCTTATTCCTTCGAAACTTTGAACTGACTGATCCCTGAAATATCATAATTAGTCATTGTTTTATTTCATGTTTATTCCCTGATAGTAGTGAATTTCAAAAAGCAATTTAACTGAACTAGCCATTCTCTACTGAATATAAACAAACTAAAAAAAACTCTATAATTGTATCAGTTGAAAAGAAGGGAATAGAAAGTTTCTGTGTATCCCCTGCATGAAGGACAGCAGCTATGCTGGAAGAGAAAAAAGGCAAATGGAGAATTCATGCATAAAGAGAAGTAAATGCAAGAGTAAAGAGCAACATGCATCACATCACATAATATGGGACACAGTTCCTCAATTAGCAAGTTCCTTCAGCAGTTTCAGTAACTTGTTCTTTGGTCTAAATGTTCTGCATCATTGTATCACAAGTAGCTCTGACGATTCCAGCAGACTTCACAAAGGGCTAAAAGATCTGAGGTGGGGAATGGGCTTGCTGGATTCCCTCTTGTTTTCATGAGACAAAGCTTAACAGAATATGTTACAAATCTCAGCCATATGGAACACCACTGGCCGAGGCTTGCATGGTTATTCATTATCAGACAGTCAACTTCTAACATGAAACATCTGATCTTTCATACAAATTTGGTTTACAAATAAATCAGATTATAAATAGCTTTAGAAGAATCCATTTTAGTTTAGAACCAAGAGTAAGCAATCATAGATTATACCCTAAATGTTTCTCTCACCAATTTTGTACAAGAATGATCAAAACTTTGTTTCTATGGCATTTTTCTGTAACATAAGCAGTCGCTAATTATAATTTATGTGTCAAAAGTATCTGTAGCGGGAAGGAAGTGGTGTGAATAGATGATGTTTAAGTTAATGACTCTACCCTCCTTCAAAGCCTGTTAGTCAAGAATTAGCCAAAATCAAAATGAATGTGGTTAGGAGGACAGCTTTCATCTACCTGTGTCTCTTATCCCATCCGAAGCAGAGCAGCACTTCCACTAAGTTAAGCTACCATCATTATTCAAGTGTGGTCGAGTGCAGAAAATTCCTTGAAAATGAATGATGGGCAGCACCAGCTTACTACCTTCTGTCTCCATGCTAATTGCCTTCAAGATTTTACTTCTTCCACATCTAGATGTAATTTTCTTCCTCCCAGCTGTGCGCAGATACCATCATCTTTTAAGTTCCTGTCCCGGCATGCAGGAGTTTTTAGGAGACTTGGTATGGTGCCTACACTCCTTGTAGACTGGCCTTTTGTTCAGGATAACTGTCTCTATTTCATCTGACTAATAAAGGATTTACTGTTTTCACAGTTCCTACACATCTCCAGCTCTAAACCTTAATTTCTTTCTTACTGCTTCTTCACTTCCAGCTATAGCTGAGTTTATATTCTCCTTAAAACTGGCCATCTTTGGGGTCAGAGCTACAGTACAGCTATTAGCCTCACTCCCCAGTATCCCACATAATCCTAACTACTGCCAGAAATAATTCCTGAGAAAAGAGATAAGAATAAGTTCTGAGCATTACCAAGTGTAATCCAAAACCCCTCTCTCTGAGCACCCCCAAAAGAAAAACCTCCTATCTTTGAGTCAGAGAAACAGGGGTTAAGGCACTTGCTTGTCTTGCAAACAGCTGCTCACTTTTAATTCACAGACCCCCATAGGATTCCCTAAGCACTGCTAGAAATAGTCCCGAGAACAGAGCCAAGAGTAAGCACTGAGCACTGTCAAGTTAGACACTCCATGTCCTACCCCAAGATAAAAAACAAATAACAACTGTATTCAGGAGAGTTTTTCACAGTCAATTGGACTAAAAATGTGTAACTATCAAGAAATCTAAAATAGGGAAGCTTTTCTTCATGTGATAAGTTGCCAATTATTTATTTGTAATATATCACCTTTCTTGAACCAATCAAATTTTTTTTGCAACTCAGCCCTTTATTTATCCACACTAATAAACTATGACCTACCTTCATTAGGCTAATTAATATGGCAGAGTCAAATGAAACATCCTCTTGTACTTTTTCCATTTTATCTTTGCTCTTTACTCAACATTTCCTGCTTCCAAGAATTAGAAAACTTAGACATATACTCTTTCATCTGCTTTTAGAGCCCTCTAAAATAGAAATCCATTTGAGTTTTCTATGTTTACCTTTTAATCCTCTGGTGTAGCTTCTCTGAAGATACACTGGCACAACACACAAACTAGTCAGCATCGCCCCACCCCAGGCACATCTCCACACTGTTTATGTGATTCAAACCAGATTGCAGTCATTCATCACAGGTCAACACAAGCTGCACTTGTCCATGAAGACTTCTTTTATCACTGAGGACAATTACGTCTATAGAACAGACAGCTGGTTATCCTCCAAAAGTCATTCTCGCTTTTCTTTCTTAACAGAACTCCCAGCTTTAAGTGAAGCACATGAACACGAGAGATTACATTTCCCAAGCTCTTCTGCAGGCAGTGAGATATGTGCCTAGATATTTACCAGTAGGCTGTGAATGAAACTGATGCTTGGCTTCTGCATTAAGCACCAAAGAATATACCATTTTGGACTATCACAAGTGAGAGAAATATCATTAGGACACCAAAGCAAAATCGAAGTGTTCAGAGATCCTATGACTTAAAAAAGAAGTGTTGTCAAACGAGTTCAGGTATGAAATAGGTTCTATGTTGTTAAACAGTTACTGTTTTATTTGGGAGTAGATGAGCTGTTGGGTCACATCCAGCACTTTGCTTGAGCACTACAGGTGGTTTTCGGGGATCATATGTGAAGCTAAGAATCAATTGGGATTGCTATATTCAAGGCATACACCTGAACCCCTGTACTATATCTCTGGCCCTGTACTGTTGTTTTAGATGTCTATGAAAATTGTCAAATTAAAACAGAACTAATTTTAGCATTCACTATTTGCTTTGTTTTGGGGCCACACATAACTGTACTCAGGAATTACTCCTGTTGTGCGTGCTCAGATATTAGTCCTGACTCAGTGCTCAGGGATCACTCTTGGCAGTAATCATAGAATTAGGTGTGGTGCCAGAATCAAATCTGGGTTAGCCATGTGAAAGGCAATCACATTATCTACTATAGAACCTTTATGGTTCATAACTTACCATTTGATCTAATCCATCACTTATTCCAACAAACAACCATAACATTTTTATATACAACTACCTCCAATACAGTCCTGTTTCCCATAGCAAGTCTAGTATTTTATAGCTTAGGAGTTAGTAAAGACAAGAATTTAGGGGTATTGGAGATAGTATGGGAGTTAGGTCACATGCCTTTCATGCATCTGACTCCAATTCTATCCCTAGCACCATATATGCCCTTAAGATCTTGAGGCTCCTGAGTACCACCAGGTGTGGACATAGTTGTCCCAAGCACTACCAGGGTGGCCCAAGTGGTTCCCAGCACCACATGTTTCAAGCAGTACCATTGTACTGGGCACCTGTATTGAATCAGTGGGAAAGAAAGAAGGAAAGAGAGGGAAAGAGAGAGAGAGAAAGAAAGAAAGAAAGAAAGAAAGAAAGAAAGAAAGAAAGAAAGAAAGAAAGAAAGAAAGAAAGAAAGAAAGAAAGAAAGAAAGAAGAAAGAAAGAAAGAAAGAAAGAAAGAAAGAAAGAAAGAAAGAAAGAAAGAAAGAAAGAAAGAAAGAAAGAAAGAAAGAAAGAAAGAAAGAAAGAAAGAAAGAAAGGAAAGAAAGAAAGAAAGAAAGAAAGAAAGAAAGGAAGGAAGGAAGGAAGGAAGGAAGGAAGGAAGGAAGGAAGGAAGGAAGGAAGGAAGGAAGGAAGAAGGAAGGAAGGAAGGAAGGAAGGAAGGAAGGAAGGAAAGAAAGAACAGAAAGAAAGTTGGCAAGCAAATGCCACATTTAAGGGTGCTATCTGATACTATTTTAGGTGTAACTGAAAGAGCTCTATCATGCATGATACCCAAGAGGAAGAGAAAGCTATCAAGTGCAAATCATTTTGCTAGTTGTTCCTTATGACTCTGATGCTCTATTTGTGCTTATAGTCTCTGAGGCATATTGGAATATTTTTAGCTAGCCTTTTACAAAACTGCATAAAGGAATCGCAGCAGTAATACCTGGGTTTTGAAACAGGATTTTTCAACAAACCTTAAAAAATCAGTCTTGCTACCAACTGTCCTGAGGACAAGAGTGGTAAGATGTTTATTATCATGCATTGTTCATCATAGTATGATAAATCAAACCAAAAAATTTTGAATGCCCAACAGTCTTATTACCAATTATAAGTAATATATTCAAGATAGGGCTTGGAGAAGGTCATGAAGGCAAAAGTATTTTATATGAGCAGATGGATCAATTTCCCATTGTGCCTGCCACAAGTCATCTTTCCCTAAATCCACACATAAGGCCTTGGGGAAACTCTCTGACTGAGAAGAAAATCATTCAAGCCTTGTTTGCAGATGGCATTTTATTAAATGACATCAGATGAAAATATACTACTAGAGTAATTATAGCCCCACTCATGGTTAGACTTCAATAATGAAAAGGAAAGAAACCCCCCACTGGGAAGAATTTATTTTTAAATCAACTTAATCGAAATATGACTCAAGACTAATAAATTCCAGAAATTTTAAGATCAAGGATTAGTAAACTTTGACAAAGATATGCATGCATGTAGCCAAGATCCCAATCAAGATGTATAACATATTTAATTCCCACCCAAAGACCTTTGTATTATTTCTTTGCAGTACTTCTCCCAAAGCATAATTCTCATCATCTGCTCACTCCCACAGCTCACTACAGAGGAACACTAATGAGATTTCTATTGCTTTAGATTAGTTGTGCCTATTCCTAGTACTTTATGTATATGAAAGTGTATAGTATACATCTTCTCTGGTTTATTTTTTCAGTCTAATGTCTGTGAAGTTCAGCCACACTGTGGCTTGTGTCAGCAGTTTGTTCATTTGGTTAGTTAATGATAGTTCATGGTGTATATATAAATCATAACTTATCTACTCAATTATTAATAGATTATGGGTTGTTTCCAGTTTGAGGCTATTCTCAGAATACTCTACAAATAATTTCACTGATATCTGCTTGCATATTAGAAGTAAAATTGTGGAGCCATTATTGTAAGCATATATTTAACATAGTCAGAAATTAGAAATTATTAATCTCTAAGCAGAGGAGTTTCTCATCTACTTGACTTGAAAGTTAACATATAATCCTCAAGTTACACCTAATCCTAACATCTAAAGTTAACATCAGAAAGTTAACATCTAATCCTAAAAGTATCTTGTAAATAGAAAGTCTAATGTGGTATTCTTTGTCGAAATGTTTTTAATAGTATTTGAACAAAATTATCAAAACAATACCATTTTCCATGTAAAATCTAAATAGTTAAGTAATACCCAGATCACCACCAGTAGGAGTGCCCTACCACCACCAGCTGTGCACCTGCCCCGGCAAAGGAAATGGAAACAACTTGAAAAGAAAGTTATGCTTCATTTTTGAGAATTAAATGCAAAATTTCACTTGTTTTTCTAAGGTTTTTAGATCATCAATGGTTATAAGCTGTATAGGAAGAATACTTCTGATATCAAAAACAAATGCAATGCAAACAAATACTCCTTTTATATTTTTCTGTAAAATGGGCAATCAATTTGATAGTTCAGATACTTCCCTAACTGACTTAGTCACACCTTTGGTCAAACCTTTCAAGCCAGATCACACCTTTCAAGATCAAGCCCGCAGATCTTCCATTAGTTTCAGCTTGTAAATACAGGATTTCACACAGTCTGTCACCAAACTTGTTATATATATATATATATATATATATATATATATATATATATATAAATTTATTTATATTTTATATATATAATTTAAAATTAAAGAGTCTTTTCTCTTTTCCATGCCATGTTTGTTTTGCAAACAAGATTTTATTTTCACTAAATAAGGTTAATTTGTGTCAATAAGGATCAGAAATGCTCAAGTTTATGAACCCACATTCTATACTCAAACGCTTCATTGTGTAACTCTAAGAACTCAAACATTTCACCACAATTAAAAGCTCTTCTATTGACAGAGGATCCAGAACACTACTCATTTTATTTGCACTAAATCTGTTACTAGATTTAGCTGTATAACAAGCAGCTATCAATTGGAAATGTGAACAGGATGGAGTTTAGAGTCCAACTTTAATATTAAATATATAAATTATATTAATAACTTTAATTAATATAAGAAGTTTAACAATAACTCACATATATATGACCCGGCAATTCCACTTTGGGGTATCTATTCCCAAGACAGAAAAGCATGTATTCATATGAATGTATGCACACTCAGTGCAACAGCTAAGACTTTGAATCAAACTGGATGTCCAACAACTGATAAGTGAATTAAGAAGATATAGTATATATGCATGACAGAAATCCATGCAGCTGTAAGGAATGTTGAATCATGCTACATGGATGGAACGGAACTAGAAGACATCATGTTAAATGAACTGTTGTAATGACTAGGAGTTGCACACACCCTCAGCTGTGGTGCTCTCTAGGGTCAGATTCGTGCTTGCAAAGCTCTAAAGATGGCACCTTCTGCTGTGCAGCCAATGGTCCCAAACAACAGAGTCACAAGACCACACTCCTGCATGTGAATGGCACCAGGATCCACCTTGAGACCTCAGGCTTTGACAAGCAGACTAGCCTATCAAAGCCCGGCTCGCGCGGCCGCATGCGGCCGCATGGTTCATCAATAAATGCTGGATTTTGAGATGACTACAAGAGTATGCTACCCGCATGGCAGAGCCTGGCAAGCTACCCATGTTGTATTTGATATGCCAGATACCAGTAACAATTATAGACCTCATTCCTATGACCTGATGGAAAGGTTTGAGGCTCTTTATGTTCCTGGAGCAAGCAGGTGCCCTTTGGGCTCTACTAGCATGAGACAGGACATATGTAGATATTACTGGTGCCCGCTCGAGCAAATCGACGACTTAACGGGAAGACAGTGATACAGTGACAGTGAATTAATATAAAATTTAATATTAAATATTAAAAAAGTCCCTTGGAAAAATTCACACATAAAATAGCAATATTACATTCCTAAAGAATTTTGTTAAGTTCTACTATACGGTGAAAATACCTTGTGTTATTTTGGCTTTTTGGTCACACCGGTAATGCTCAGGGATTACTCCTGGCTCAGCATTCAGGAATTACAACTGGTAAAAAAAAATAAAAAAAAGAATTACAACTGGCCGTGCTCAGGGAACCATATTGGATGTCAGGGATAGAACCTGGGTCTGCCACTAGTAAGACAAACAAACACCCTACCCACTATACTATCACTCTAAACCAAAATGCCTTGTGTTTAACCTGAGAAAAAATAAAGAGGAAGGTTTAGCATCCAGGAATGCTTTTACTAAGATAGAAAGTTAGAATAGGATTTGGAATGAGAAAATTGTTGGTTTAAACTAATCGGAATATTACTGAGTTACAGTAAGGTGTAACAGACATCTAATAGTGAACTTTGGGTCCAGAGCGATAGCATAGCGGGTAGGGCATTTGCCTTGCCCGTGGACAACCCAGGTTCAAGCCCCGGCATCTCATATGGTCCCCAGAGCACCACCAGGAGTAATTCCTGAGCAAATGAGCCAGGAGTAACCCCTGAACATCACTGTTAGTACTCTGAACATCTTTTAATAGTTGGGCAGAACATCTTTTTTAATAGTGGGCAGAATGTGAGTGGACACCATTAGGGGAGATGGGGGGGGACAAGGTCGCACTCACCAGTGCTCAGGGTTTACTCTGCACTCAGGGATCGCACTTTGAGGTGTTAAGAGGACCATAGTGGTCCCAGGGATTGAACTTGGGTCAGCTTTTTGCAGGACAAGCACCTTACCCCACTGTACTATCAATTCAGTCTGGACACAACATGTTTTATGTTGTGGATATTCACCTTATTAGTTTGGTCTTTCCTGTACACCTAACTTGAATTTTTTTCCCCAAATATCTCATTCAAAACCAGAAATTCTGCATTATCTAAAGTTACCTCATATCCGGCTGGTCAGAGACCCACCCTACAGCAGTCTTTTTCTTTTTCTTTTTTTTTTTTTGCTTTTTGGGTCACCACACCCGGCAATGCTCAGGAGTTACTCCTGGCTCTGCATTCAGGAATTACACCTGGAGGTGCTCATGGGACCATATGGGATGTCGAGGATAGAACCCGGGTCAGCCACATGCAAGGCAAACGCCCTACTCACTAGACTATTGCTATGGCCCCTACAGCAGTCTTTTTCAAGTCCAGCCCAGGTACGCCTGATCCAGAGACTCACATACATGGGGCAGAGCTGCTACCAGCTCTCCTCGTGCCCAGCTGATCACGAGGTGCCCAGGAGGGAAGATGGGTTCTAACCCTGGCCTGCGATCCCAGGAGAGCCTTACAAGAGCCAGAGGAACCCCCAAACAATGAGGGGCTGCCATTTTCCATATCCGGACTCCCCACCTCATCAGAGCTTCACTCAGCAGAAGAGCTGATCTTTCCCTGTTTCACCAATAAATGCACGATATGAGAGGCAACTACAAGAGTATTCCACCCACATGACAGAGCCAGGTAAGCTACCCAAGTCGTATTTGATATGCCAAATACCAGTCAAAGTTATAGACCTTCTTCCCATGACTTGATGGAATGGTTTGAGGCTCTTTATGTTCCTGGAGCAAGCAGATGCCCTTGGGCTACACTAGCATGTGACAGGACATATGGAGATATTACGGTGCCCACTTGAGCAAATCGATGAACAACGGGAAGATAAATGATACAAGTGATACCTCATATCCATTATTTACATGTTTCCATGTTGTTTAAATGTTTACTAGTATATAACTAATGAGATGTTTGTCTTATTTACAATATCCCAATGCGAACAACAATCTTAACACATAAGAGTAATACAATGTTTATTTGAATAAATTTTTAACTAATAAAATATTACCTAATATTTCTCTAGGAATTTGTGTCTCTTTACATACTTATTCCTATAATGAATTTTTTCCTTATCAATTTGAGCAAATTGGTATTCTGTATATAGTTTCTCAGAGGTGAAAGAAACACAAGAACTGCAGCTGAGAGACTTTTTAAATTTGAGGTTTCAAGGCAGATTTTTTTATTTTATTATACCACCATGAGATATACAATTACAAAGATATTCATGTTTGGGTTTCAGTCATACAGTGTTCCAGCACCCATCCCTCCACCAGTGTCCATTTCCCACCACCAATGTCCCGTGATTCCCTCCCCTTTCCCCTAGCCTGCCTCTATGGTAGGTACTTTGCCTCTCTCTCTCTCTCTCTCTCTCTCTCTCTCTCTTTCCTTTTCTTTCACACTGTGGATTGCAATACATACATTTAGAGGTTGTCATGTGTATCTTTTTGTTTATATTCAATGCTCAGTTCTAGGCTGGTATTATCACTTTTGACAATTGTTAGCTCACTGTTCCTTTCTCTTTCTTACCTAATCTCTGACTCTCACAAATTTGTGGTAGATTCCACCTTTGACAAGACCTCATGATCCATGTTTTGCCTGGCCTTGGATGTTGGTATCATACAACATATACTTATAATTTTTAATATCCCACAAATAAATGCAGTCAATCTATATCTGTCCTTTCCCTTCTGGCTATTTTCACTCAGCATGATCCTCTCCATGTCCATCCATTTATAGGCAAATTCAATAGCTTCATTTTCCTAACAACTGCATAGTATTCCATAGTGTAGATGTGCCACAGTTTCTTTATCTAGTCATCTGTCCTCGGGCACTCTGGGTGGTTCCAGATTCTGGCTATTGTGAATAGTGCTACTATGAAAATAAAAGTGCAGATGGTGTTTCTGCTGTGAGTTTTTGGATTCCACGGATATATTCTTAGGAGTGGTATGCCTGGGTCAAATGGGAGCTAAATTTATAGTTTTGGGAGGAATGTCCATATTGTTTTCCAAAAAAGGCTTTACTAGTTGACATTCCCACCAAAGATGAATGAGGGTCTCTTTCTCCCTGCATCTTCACCAGCACAAGCTTTTCTTGCTGTTTTGGACATGTGTTAGTCTCTGTGGTGTGCGATGATACTACATTGTTGTTTTGATTTGTATGTCCCTGATGATTAGTGATGATGAGCATTTTTTCATATGCCTTTTGGCCATTTGAATTTCTTCTTTTGAAATGTTCTGTTCATTTCTTCTCCCCATTTTCTGATGGGGTTGGCTGTTTAATTTTTGTGAAGTTTTACCAGTGACTGATACATCCTGGGTATTAACCCTTATCAGATGGGTATTGGGTGAATATTCTTTCCTATTCTGTGGACTGTCTTTGTACCTTAGTCACTGTTACTTTGGAGTTGCAGAAGTTATATAATTTCATGTATTCCATATGTTTATCTTTGTTTCCAATTGCTTTGTTAGTGGTTGTTTCATCCTTGAAGATGCCTTTAGCTTCAATGTAGTAGAGGATTTTTCTTATGTTTTCTTCAATGTACTTTATGGATTCAGGTCTGATATTGAGATCTTTAATCCATTTGATCTGATTTTGGTGCATGGTGTTAGAGAGAGGTCCAAATTCATTTTTTACATGTAGCTGTCAAGGCAGATTATTTTAAACACTTTGAAGAAGAAAAGTCAGATTGAGAATTTGTCTCTTCATTGGTGCTTTCTTACTGGCATTTATTACCTCAAAACACTGAAATGGGAAAGATAGTGCAGAGGGTAAACTGTTTGCTTCATAGCTGAAAAGGGTTTGATCCCTAGCACCACATATGATCCCCAAGGCATCCCGAATGATTACTGAGCATATTTGGGTGTGCTAAAAAAAAAATAAAGCAACAATAAGGAGAGAAATAACAATAAAACCCCACAGAATTTTACTATCCTCCCAAAGATTAGGGCCTTTAAGTAGAGGCATAATTTTGCTGAAAGACAAAATTAAGACCCGGTCCCAGAGATTTCTAAATTATTAAATTATCTGGGCTCAGTTGCACAATCAGAGAAAAGTGCTGAAATAAAGATGGAGTTGGTCAAATAGTCACAAAAATAAACACAGACAAGAAGCAAAGATCTAATTACATCCAAGAATTCTAAAACTTTCCTCATGTTGATACAAGATTACTTCTGTTCCATTTTTGGGGGGTCCGGCCGCCGGTCCGGGGGGGGGGCATATGTTCCATTATTTTTAAATGCTGACTCTCCAATACTTCCTAATTGTGCCTAGCTTAAGCCTATATTACTGAACATAGTTAACCCTCCAGAGAGGTGACTTATCACATTGCTCATTTTATTATACTTTAACAGATATATTTTACAAATATTTCATGTCATATCCATTCCATTTTTTCCAGTTCTACTGCCACCATAAACTTCCACCACAACCTTTCAGATAATCTTTCTGAAAAAATACTCTCTATTTATTCTATTATTTTAATATAGTCTCTTCAGAATATATATGTACAAATCATCTTAAAATGTTATTAAGTTCAAGTCTTCTTGATCTTAATAATTAAAGTTCTCCTGGGCTTCTTATTATGCATAGGGTAAACTTCAAACTTCTTACTATCACCACTACAGTGTGTAAATAAAGACCAATCAAACAATAATAAAGCTATCATGAACTAAGTCTATCAAGACAGTCAGTCATAGTCACTATGTTCTGGCAGACCCAAATTTTATTCTGTGGAGCATTTTAAATGTGGAGCATTTTAAATAAATTCTGTGGAGCATTTTAAATAAATAAAATGTGGAGCATTTTATTCTGTGGAGACTGAAGCCTTTGATTCTGAAGCTTTTGATTCTGTGGAGACTGAAGCACATCGAAGCACTAGCCAAACAGGTTGTTCAAACCCAATACATCAAGATCCTTCGTGAGCTGTATTACAGATTCACCACCAGGATCTCACCATTCTACAAGGAAGTGATCATTGATGAAAAAAAGAGGAGTTTGACAGGGTGATACCATTTCACCAAAACTCTTCAGCGCCACCCTCAAGAACATCATGCGACAATTAGAATGGGAAGGAATGGGAGTGAAGATAGATGGTCGGCAACTACACCACTCTCGCTTCGCTGATGACATCGTTCTAATAACACCAAACATTAGCCAAGCGGCACAAATGCTGGCTGACTTTGACCGAGAATGTGGAAAGATAGGTCTACATCTGAATCTAAAGAAAACAATGTTCATGAAGAATGAACTAGTTCCAGAGGCCCCATTAACTCTCAATGGAACAGACATCTCTGAATGCAGCAGTTATGTGTACCTAGGTCGAGAAGTCAACATGATGAACGACCTAAAACCTGAGCTGCGCAGGAGGAAGAGAGTGGCATGGAATGCCTTCAAAGACATTGAAGAAATATCTAAAAGGACAAAGAACCTCCGACTCTGAGGCACATCTCTTTTGACTCCACTGTTCTCCCTGTGTTAACATACGTCTCAGAGACCTGGGCCCTATGAAAGCAGGATGAGAATGCTATTCGGGTCTCCCAGAGAGGAATCGAAAAGAGCTATGCTTGAATATCACGCCTCACTCAAGTGAGAGAAGGAATCGGAGTTCTGACCTCAGTCGCTATTCCAGAATCAGGGACGCTGTCTCGCTTGCCAAGGCATCGAAAATCAGATGGGCTGGACATGTAACGCAATTTGGAGACAACCGCTGGACTAGAGCCATTACCGACTGGATCCCACAGGATGTCAAAAGATCACGTGGCCGCCCACCTACAAGATGGTCAGACTTCCTTGTAAAGACACCCTGAAGGAACGGTTTGAGGCTCTTCATATTCCTGAATCAACCAGACGCCATTGGGCTACACTGGCACGTGATAGGGTCCAATGGAAATGTTACTGGCTCCCTCTTGAGCAAATCGATGAATAACGGGATTCAAGTGATCAAGTGATCAAACGAATGAAGAGCATTTTATAATGGAAAAGGAATGGCTAAAACCATTATTGAAGGCCATGGACATGGACACGCAAAAGAAGAAGGGCAGCATCAGCTGGTAAGTGTAGTATCACATAACTTTCTCTGGGTGGAAGTGGGAAAAAATTAGAATAGCTGACGCTGAGGTGATGGCACAGGGGTTAAGACACAATTCTTGCATGTAGCTAGCATTCGTTAGATCAAGCATTACCATTATGTGGTATCAGGAGCATATCTAGCGTGCATCCCTAGAGGCCCAAACAGAACCAGCACTGCTGGGTATTGTCCTCCCTGATCCCTGGCACCAAAGAGACCAAGCAGAGGGAAATGAATTCTTGGGCCTTGCATTTAACTGCTGGGCAAGTTTGCCAAGTATCACCAGGAGGAATCAACCACACCCACCTTGTCCTCTGAATACTGCTTGAGGAGTGTCCCTCCACCAAGTTAGGGGAAGTTGACATTAATTAATAAGGTTTTGCCCATTAGAACTTGACTGTTAAAGAGGTCATCAGTTAGCTTTGGGATTGCCCCTAAAGATGGCTATCTTGCTTTCTGTTAGTCTGATGTATAGGTCACTGGATTGCTACGTTGTTGTGGCAGATCAGTTTTTAGTCTCCTATGCAGGTTGCTGCTGGTTGTGGAGTCAAAATTAACTTTCATATATGATATGACCATCATCTATTTGTACATTCAGGCTCTCAAATGCCCTCTTATGAATTTCCTACCCTTCCCTAATGTTAGTATCCCTTTTTTACCTCCCCTTTGCTCACAGGTGCTAGACAAAGCAGTTCTGATGTGTCCACTGAAATTCCAGACAGTCCTGCCTCTTAGCTTTGCATACACCTCTGACATGGCTAACTCTCTGCTCATTCCTCATATCTCAGCATAATATAATATTTTAGACCTGATGAATAGAATTCTGAATATTATCAAAGCTAAAAAGCTAATATTTTAAATTAGACATATTCTTATCATTAATGCATTATATTTTTACTTCTATTCTTTAAAGACTATGCCTCTAACAGTATCAACCCTCAAATCTATACATTTAAATTATTCTTTATAATTTTTGTTACCCAATAAGCCAAAATGTCTAAAGGAACTACAACAAAAATAAACAAAAAAATGTAAAGAGAAACAAAGAAATTTAGTTACTAGTTTTGGGCCAAGGAAAAAGCTCACACCCAAGCCTGTGCAAGCCCCTAAATTCTATCTCAAACACAGCATGCTTGAGACTAGGTTGAGACAAACAGGACTAGCCCAGGGATGCTAAACTGCTGGGTCCCAAGTACCACAATGAGAAGTGTCTCTGGAAGCAACCTCAGGCTTCTACCACCCATCCACAACACTTGTGGGTATAGACTCTATAGAAATATTAGTTCTGGATGCATAATGTTCTGATAAACTGATAAATGCCAAGAATACTAAAAGTTAATAACAGACATCAAATCACTAGATTGTATGCAAAACAAACACAATTAAAAAACCACATAGCACATTTTTGACAACTCTCATAGTGTGTCCACATCTTTCAGTGGTTCACGGTCTGCTCATCTGTAATAACAGTGGCAAAAGCACATAAAATTTCTGCTCTCTCTGTATTATTTTTATAAAAGAGGGCTCAAATCATACTGCTTTATTTAAAAATGAGAAACTAAAATAAAATGATCCTTTCTTTGAAGTACTTTGACATTAAACTGGTGTTCTATGAGAGGATGAGAAAATGGGGGGGGTTTCCCTTTGCATACAAATATCAGTTTAGATATTTCAGAAGTCATTATTGATGCTTCTGAAAGCATTTTCGGGTGGGGGGGACCGGGCCCAAAATAATGAACTTTCTGAACTCCAGAAATCAGAACATTGATTGAAGACAGAGGCATTGAAAGTAAGGAAGCAGTAGAAATGTATCCCCATCATTTCTCTTTCCTTCCAGGAACAACTGTGGACACACAGTGGGGTGGGGTGGAGAGGGGTGTATTATCCCCTGCCATTATCCAATTGACCCAAGTGACAAGAAATCAAAATGCCTTTTTGTAGTCTTTTGAAGGAATATGGATTAGAGATGGGAGGGGAGAAACCTATGCCTTTATCTTGACACCTTTTAAAACTAGGGAATCCATTTAATGTTTCACACATTATTCCAAAATGGTAATTACCCTGAAAATATATGATAAACACATGCTAATGAGATAAGCCAACAAGGGCAAAAAATTCACTTTAATAATGCAATCATAAGAGAAAGAGTTTTAAGTAGATATGGAGAAATTATCATAAATGTCAAGGCTCACAAAATATAATAAAAGGATTGATGTGTTTTATACATGCTAAATCACTGATGGGGATTTATTATCACACAAGACTCCCAGCTGACAGAAAAACAGGCTTACCACATAACAATAACTTTTACAAAACATTACTATTTAATTCTACATTTTTCTCTCCTTTTACACCGAGCTCATAAATCAAGAACTCTCATATACTAAAAAGGGTATCAAATCTTTTGGACAGCGGAGATGGTACATAAAGTATTTTATTATTATTTGTATAAAAACAATTAGAAAAAGCACTGGCTGTTTTCAAAAGTATCACATCTACTTCTCACCCATGAATATCAATCTCTCTCGTCAAGACTAAAATAAAAACTCAAATGAAATCAAAATTTTCTAAGATAAATTTATGTAGAGGAAGGAAAGCATTTTGTATTAAGAAATATAAACAAAATTAAAATGCACTTTACCTAAGTTTCCTCAGGAGAGACTATAAAAATAACCTCAAAGGAATATAAGATACTAAAGCAAGCAAGAGGAAAAGATTAGTTTGAGAGGGAACTTGAAGAACTCTAGAGAGTTCAAATTTCTTTAAGATAGAAACAGGGAGGAAAGTATTTTTAATAAGTATTTTATTATAGCACCGTGAAATATACAATTACAAAGATGTTCATATTTGGGTCTTGGTCATACAGTGTTCTAGCACCCATCCCTCCACCAGTGCCCATCTCCCACCACAAATGTCCTCGGTTCCCTCCCCCATCCCACCAGGGAGGAAAGTAATTTGATTGCTAAGCAAAGAGAAAAAATGGTTAGGAATATGCTCAGGTGGAGGTGGCCAAAAGAGAAAGATTCAATATTCATGCTTCTCTTTAGATCCCAGGTTCACAAGCAGAAGTAGTAAGAATTAAACTACTTAGGCTAAAGAATAAAAACCTACACAGTTTTCCTTCCCTTTCCAAATGGAGAGCAACAGCAACCCATGGTTACAATTAGAGTCTAAGCTGGTATATCAGAGAGCTGAATAGACAGACCAACCGGAAAAGCTAGAGGTGGTGGTATGAGTGTTGACTATAATACTTATTTAAAATGGGGGGGAGGTCTGATGTACAGATCCACTGAAGGTCATTAATCTTTACACTAGAATGACCTTCTCAGTGTTAATCAGATTTACTGAAGACTGATTTCCACCTTTTTTTTAAACTTAAAAAAAACTAAAATTTATTTCAGATTTGTGATACATTTCACATATGGCTATATACATAAAAATGGGCATCACTGTGGTTCTGACTCTAGCAGCCTGGGTTAAATTGTAGGTTCATTCTATAGGCTGGAACCATATGCATGCTTGCCTTTGGCTGATCTTCTCCATTATGGCATAGAATATCCAAACGGTGAGTATGTTACCATTCGGATATTTATGCCATAATGAAGAATAAAAGAATAAAAGGACAGCCTAAGGATAAAAGGTATGTAACATTCAATTGACAAACTATTCCATAGTAAGAATAAAATACTCAAACATAAGGATATCCATGTCAGGGTAGTGACAAATACAGAAATTTCCTCCCTCAAAGCTATATCATAAGATATCAGTTCAATTTGCAACTGAGTTTTATGAGACCATTACTAAAACTGATTCATAAGATGGTAACTAAATAGGAGTATATAGGATCTAGTCCATAATGTAGGTTAGCTGATTTCAGGGATGTTTTCAATCAAAGATTTTTTTTTGCTTTTTTTTTGGGGGTTAAAATTTTTTTAAATAGAATTTAAAAAAATTTTAGAACAGAATAAATGTGTGCATGTAGTTACCTAGTTTAAATTCCTTGTTTTGTAGACAAAGATACTGAAGTCAGAATAATTTAGCCAGAATAAGTGAAATATTTAGTAACAGAACAAGGACTATTAAAAAATCTTAAGGTTTTGTTGTGTTATTGTTTTGTGGCCACACTAGTGGTACTCAGGTCTTATTCCTGATTCTGTACTCAGGGATCACTCCTGGTGGGGCTCAGAGTACCATATGCAGTATATGCAGCACCTGGAATCAAACCTGGATAATCCCTGTACTAATGCTGGCTACCAAATTAAAATTTTTTGTTTATTATTTATATCTTTTTTCACATTTAAAGACTGGAACATAGAGATTCCTCCTAGAATTATACTCCCCAAATTATTGTCTTAATTTTGTTGAAAAAAATATTTAGGTCTATAGCAATTTATTGAAATTATATGAAATACATACTTTCTAATCTTATAATAAAGCTATATATATGTGTATATATATATGTATATATATATATATATATATATATATATAAAATAAAGCAACCCAAGGAGCTGACCTCCTGGTAAGGGCTCTGCCAGCCCCTGGCCGAGTCCAACATTGCTCCAAGGGTTTGCTCTCATGTGTGGGGGAGTCACCACACTGGCCAGATTCAGAGTGGAGTTTTGGGCCCTGCCCTTTCCCTCCGCCTCCATGCCAGTTGCCCAGGAAGAGAGAGAGACCCACCCACGCCAGACTCACAGCTAATCTACAACCCCAGAAGAGATCCAGACCTATCAGCTTCAGACTCGCAGCTGCGCTTACTTGGCCAGCCCCATATGGAAGCAACCCATGGAGCTGACCTCCCAGTAAGGGGCTCCGCCAACCTCTGGCCGAGTCCAACATTGCTCCAAGGGTTTGCTCTCATGTGTGAGGGAAAGACCACGCTGGCCAGACTTGGAGTGGAGTTTTGGGCCCTGCCCTTTCCTCCCTCTATGCCAGGTAACCCAGAAGAGAGAGACCCACGCCAGACCCACAGCTACCTTGGCACGGCCACTTTGCAGCCCCAGCAATATTCTTAGAGAATGCTGATTATAGGATAAGGTCCTTCCTAAGATCTTTCACATTTATACATTGTATACAGTTCTAGACAGGTTCTAACTGATACCAGTAAGCCTAGCAAGAAGCCAGATCAAACCACACATCATGCAGTCAGTCATTCTCAATATCCAGACTCCATAGTTCCTCAGAGCTCCATCCAAGAGAAAACCTTATCTTTCCCCTTTAAGTTTCATCAGTATATGCTTGAGATGAGAGCCTTCCCTTGAGACTATACCACCTACACCTACACGGCAGAGCCTGGCAAGCTACATGGCAGAGCCTGGCAAGCTACCCATGTTTTATTTACTTATTATGCCAAAAACTAGTAACAATTATGGACCTCAGTTCCATGACCTGAAGAATGGTTTGGGGCTCTTCCTGTCCCTGGAGCAAGCAGATGCCCTTAGGTTACACTTGCTTCTGACAGGACTTATAGAGATGTTACTGGTGCCCAATCGAGCAAATCAATGAACAATGGGAAGACAGTGATACAGTGATGCAGTGATTTTTTGGGGGGGGTCACACCGGGCAATATTCAGGGGTTACTCCTGGCTCTGCAGTCAGGAATTACTCCTGTCGATGCTTGGGGGACCATGTGGGATGCCAGGGATCGAACTCGGGTCAGCCACATGCAAAGGAAAGGCCCTACCCGCTGTGCTATGCTCCAGCCCCAAAGATTTTTTTTTAATTAAAAAAAAACTTAGTTTCATGAATAAGTATCCTATTTTTAAAAAACTCTCTTTCTGGAGGAGAGACAGAATGAGGAGCCTCCAAGAAATGCATAATAGGCCCAACAGGCCTCAGTCAAGTAGTGCAATTATTCACTGCTAGGACATGAGTAAGTGTTGCTATTCTGGGTCTACAGTGCAGTTCTGGGTATTACTAAGACCACCCAATAGTGCTCAAGGATCTTTAGGGTATACCCAGAAATCACTGGTGAGCTGGGGATGAGGGAAAAGAGGCCACAAATGGTGCTAGCGATCAAACCAATGTCAGGCACACATAAGCCCTAAATCTTATACATCATGCAAAACCTAAAAAACAGCAATGAGGAAATTAGAAATTACAGTTAAATTTACACATACACACAATATACACAGTATATTTTATATATGATTTTCATATTCTGATGGCATTTATAAAAGGAATAACTCATTTGAACTTTAATGGTGGAAACATACTTTCATTTGCTTTATTTGTGGAGTCACAACCAACAATACTGAAGTCTTATTCCTGGCATGCACTCAGAGATCACTGCTGGCATGCTTTAGGTGCCAGTGATCAAACCCAGTCAGTGACATGCAACCCAAGTGCCCTACACACTGTACTATCTCAATGGCCCAAGAAACATTCCTTTTAGGGGGGGGGGGGGGACGGGTGGTGGTGGGGTGGGCCTGGGGGGGGTGGTGTAGTTTTTGTATTTTTTTTTGTTGGGATTATCAACTTGTACAAAGGTAGGAACTGGAAACCATGTAACTCTATAACTCAGCTTTGCATAGAATGCATTTATATAAGAAAATACTTTAATACTGATAGTCATCAACTCTTGAAAATCAAGC
Source organism: Cryptotis parvus (assembly GCA_021461705.1). Classification (NCBI taxonomy): domain Eukaryota; kingdom Metazoa; phylum Chordata; class Mammalia; order Eulipotyphla; family Soricidae; genus Cryptotis; species Cryptotis parvus. Next base: position 47,333 of record JAJIBD010034301.1, on the reverse strand, counting down.
TATTGATAAGGCAAGATAATTAAGAATATGACTTTAAAAATGAAAAAAGGTATAACTGTCAACTACTGAAGACAAAGATGTAATAAGGCAGGTGACTGTCAAAGTGGGGGGAAATTGCAACTTAGAAAGAATCAAAATAAATGCTGAAATTTAACAAAATAAGAAAGCAAAGCTTTTAGTATATTATCTAAAACCATAAAGTTACCAAATAATTGAAAATAGTATCCATTTTATAGCAGCCATAACGGAAGGAGTGAAAGCAATGCGTAAAATAAATGAAGATATAGTGAATATTTATATTATTTAGAACGATACTATATATCCAGCCATTAGACTAAAGATCAAAATAACATAATAGAGCTCTGTTCCTCTTATTCCCAATCCATATAATTAGACATCTCTAGTGCACAGGCTAACATCTGTGCCTGTTCTTGGCTTGATTTTTTTTCCCGACATACCCCAGGTGGGCATTTTGCACAAGCTTAAACTCATTTCATGCTGATAGTACCTTACCTTAAGTGTTCTCCACCTTTATGCTCAGGACTTCTCTGATGCTGCTGCAGAATGTCCTACAAGACGGATGCCACTGGTGGATCCACACAAAAAGCTGAGGTATACAGAAGTCAAAACAACAGATGCTTCTCAGGGCAATTCTTGGACAGATCATTCCGAGGGGCATTCCCCAGACTGCTCATAAGATCTCTGTGCAGTGGAACTGCAGTTACTCACAGTTGAGAAAATAACCCCTTATAACATCTTTCCTTGTACATGCTTCAAAATTCTCGCTTCTCTTCACAGTAACACCCAAATAAATGACCTCCCAAAGGTCCTTGTCTCAGATTGACTGATAAGAGGAGTCCAGACCAAGTCCTCTCCTGTGCATCCCTTGGTTTTGTTTGGTTTTTGCAATGTGCATGTGTTAATTTTGTTCTAAAAATTTCTTATAAATTCCTATGAATATTCACATTATTATAGCTCTTGCATTCCTCTCATAATTATCACACACAGATGAGTCTTAATTTTACTTCTCTGGTTCATTGACAATTGTTACTATGCACTAGGCATTCCCTATATGCTTAAAATGATTTCTTATGTCAAGGAAGATGCTACATTTAGAATCACAGCAGAGAATAACAATGAACATATAAAATTCTAGTCAGTGGAGTATCAAACTGGGAAATACAAAGACAAGAAATACAATTTGGAATTGACAACATTCCCACGGTGATTGCATCTGAATTCCTTTCTTCTTTTCATAAAATAGCACAATGATGTTTACTTCTCAAGAAACTGGAATGAGTTTTTAATGATTTTCAAGTAGTTCTTGAGGACTTGGGTGCTGAGATTTCACAATACATTATATATTTAAACTAGCTGCTGTTGTCAAAAGACTGAAGTGAATAGAAAGTACCCTGGGCAAGGTGTTCAGGGAGAGAAATATTTGACTCACATCTATTTCATTTCAGTTTGCTGTTTTAAGAAATTAAATCTTCTGAGCCTCAGTTTCCTTATCTTTAAAGTAATGATAATATCAATTTTGCCAGGAATTGGGGATTATCAGTAACTGTTAATAAGCCAATGTGCAAAAAGTTCTTAGGAAACTATCAAGAACATTTTAAAATCAGGGCATTTTATAGGGTAGTCTGTAGGATGTTTACAGCAAATCACTGAGGAAGAGGAGGGATTTTATTAAGTTAGCCCAGGTATACCCAACAAAATGCCATTGTTGTCAGATGTTTAAAAAATTGTCTTGCAGGAGGACAGGTTCGAAGCATGCCACAAGAGTGTCTGGGGGCCAAAGGGCAGTCACGAATGAGAAGAGACCAGTGTGACAATGATAGTTGAGAATGATCATTTTGGACAGGAACTGGGTGTTGAAAAAGGTAAAAGGGATAGATCTGACAACATTTCCATATCTGTATTGCAAACCATAGAGAGAGGGAGACAAAGAGAGAGACAGAGAGAGGGGGAGAGAGAGGAGAGAAAGAGAGGGAGGGAGAGGAAAATGCCTGCCATAAAGGCAGGCTGTGGGGGGTGCCGGGGGCAGGAGGGAAACTGGGGACCTTGGTGGTGGAAAATGAGCACTAGTGAAGGGATGGGTGATGGAACACTGTATGACTAAAACCCAATAATGAACAAATTTGTAACTGTGCATCTCACTAAATTCAATTTTTGAAAAAAAGAAATATACTTTGTTAAAAAATTGGTTTGATTTCAAGCCCAGGTTCTTTCTCCCTTGAACATGTTTCTTGTTCGCTGTCTCTTTTTCATTTTTTCATTCTAGAGAAGGTCATGTTCTCTCCTGTATGCATATTTCATCTCTCCCTCTTCCCTCAATCTTTCTAAATACGTTTAAATTAAAAAAACTTATCTTGCTTCACAAAGAGAAAATAAAAATAAATATAAATCACTTTGCTCTTTGGAGAGGTTTTTATTACAAACTCAACTGCCTTATTTTCGGTCTATTGTGATTATTTCTCTATGATTCCATCTTAGTATTTGCATGCTTTACAAATTTATCATTTCTTCTACACTGTTAAGTATATTGGGGTAAATGTATTCATATTAGTCTCATGATCTTGATCCCAATGCCTTGTCCTTTACTTATAATTTCAATTATTTGAACCTTTTCTCATTAAATCTAAAGTTAACTAAAAATTGTCAATTTATCTGTTAATAACTCTTTTGTTTGTTTCTACTTTTTCCTATCTTATTTCTTTCTGCTATAATCTTTTTTATTTTAATTTTTTTATTTTAAAAACAAAGATAACAAAAAAAGTTGGTGCAACAGTGTCAGCCCGCCAAGTCACCACACGCCGGTTCCTCCCCCACCCTCAGGGGTTTTTTTTTATTATTTTTTTCCTTTCAGATTGATACAGAACGATAGGGTTGTATTTCTTTCTCTATAAGCATTCCTATATCTTTGTAATCACCTTCTCTCTGCTAACTTTAAACTGTTCTTCTACTCGAGGCATAATGTTGGATTGTCTAGTTGAGATCTTAATGTTTTTAATGTATTTCTCACTGCAAAATTACCCTTTTGAAATGTTTTTTGCTGCATCCCATTACATGGTATGTTTAGTTTCCATTTTCATTTGTTCCTAATTTTTTTTAATTTCTCTTTGATATATTATATTCAGGAGTATGCTGTTTAATTTCCACATGCATGTGAATTCTTCAATTTTCTTCCTGTTATTAATGTTATAGTTTCATACCACCATTGTCAGAAAACTTAATTAATACCATTTCAATTATTTTAAATATGTTTACTTTTGAGTTGCAAACTAACTTTTGATCTATTTTGAAGACTGCCCTGTGAATACTTGAGAAGAATGTGTTTGCCTACTGGTACAATGCAGTCTAATGGAGAATGTAGCCACTTAAAAGAAATATTTTTGTTTTACTAGCAGCTACATCTGCCTGAGTCTAAGCTGCTTCCATTGGGGTCTAAATGGAATTAATATCTGCAACTCTGAATGTATGTCTTTAAAAAAGTATTCCCTTTCTCTCCTATCATAATTTCCAGAATGTGGGTGCAGTAGCAGATTATCTTTGACAACACTGACAAGACTAACAGAATGTATATCGTGAAGTCACAGACATATGGAGACAGGGCACTTTAATGATATTCTGAAGTGCACTCAACTTGCCTAGCTCAGGTATTAGTCTCCAAATCATTGTACATATAGAGAAATAAAAATTGAAAATATTTTGAGCACAGTAAATGCAGCTTTCACTTTTATATATCCAAACCAATAGCACAACTAACAATCTGAGAAGTTTTCATATAATGTGTTTACACTATAAACTTTGCTAGGTGACGCTGGGTGAAAAGGAAATACCGAGGAGGTGCCACTAGGGCTCTGCTCAGAGGTAAATCAGAGAAAATAGTTCTTGTATTGGAAAATTTGTCTCAAAGACAAGATGAGAGAAACAAAAAACTCTTGTACTCCAAATATTTCCAGTTACTGGATCATTAACCACCATTTTTTAATTAAATATTTTATTATACCACCGTGAGATACACAATTACAACGTTGTTCATGTTTAGAGGTTTCAGTCACACGGTGTTCCAGCACCCTGCCCTCCACCAGTGCCTATCTCCAACAACCAATGTCCGCAATTCCCTCTCCCCACAAATAACCTGTCTAAATGGCAGGTTCTTTATCTCTTTTCTCTCTCCCTCTCTCTCTTTTCCTTCTCTTACACATTATGGGTTGCACTACATAAACTTAGGGGCCATCATGTGCATTTTTTGCGCGTATTTAATGCTCAGTTCTAGATTGGTATAGTCCTTTCAACATTTATTCACACAGGTTCCCTTCTCTTTCTTAACTAACCTCTGACTCGCACAAGTTTGCAGTAATTTCCACTTTTGGTAAGACCACCTGATATATTTATGTCATACAAATAAATGCAGTCATTCTATATATCTCTCTTTCCTTCTGACTAATTTCACTCAACATGATCCTTTCCAAGTCCATCCATTTATAGGCAAATTTCATAAATTCATTTTTTCCTAACAGCTGCATAGCATTCCATTGTGTAGGTGTACCACAGTTTCTTTATCCAGTCATCAGTTCTCGGGCATACTGGTTGTTTCCAGGTTCTGGCTATTGTGAATAGTGCTGCTATGAAAATAAAAAGTGCCGGATTGTGTTTCCACTGTGTGTTTTTGGCTTTCCAGGGTATATTCCCAGGAGTGGTATGGCTGGGTCAAAAGGGAGCTCAATTTCTAGTCTTTGGAGGAATGTCCATATTGTTTTCCAGAAAGGTTGTACAAGTTGACATCCCCACCACAATGTATGAGAGTCCCCTTTTCCCGCATCCATGCCAGCACTTGTTGCTTTTACCCTTTTGGATATGGGCCGGTCTCTGTGGTGTGAAGTGATATCTCATTGTTGTTTTGATTTGCATCTTTCTGATGATGAGCATTTTTTCATATGCCTTTTGGCCATTCGAATTTCTTCCATATCAAAGTTTCTGTTCATCTCTTCTCCCCATTTTCTTATGGGGTTGGCTGTTTTCTTCTTATATAGCTGTACCAGTGCCTGATATATCCTGGATATTAACCCCTTATCAGATGGGTATTGGGTGAATATTCTTTCCCATTCTGTGGACTGCCTTTGTATCTTAGTCACTGTTTCTTCCGAGGTGCAGAAGATCTTTAGTTTCATGTAGTCCCATATATTTATCTTTTCTTCTAGTTGCTTTGCTAATGGTGTTTCACCTTTGAAGATGTCTCTAACTTCAATGTCGTGGAGGATTTTTCCTATATTTTCTTCAAAGTTCTTTATGGATTCAGGTCTGATATTGAGATCTTTAATCCATTTTGATCTGATTTTAGTGCAAGGTGTTAGACACTGGTCCAAATTCATTTTTTTACATGTAGCTGTCCAGTTTTCCCAGCACCACTTTTGAAGAGGCTTTCCTTACTCCAGTTTGGACTCTGTACCTTTATCAAAGATTAACTGATCATGTCTTTGAGGGTGGATGTCAGGATACTCAACTCTATTCCATAGATCCACAGGTCTGTTTTTATTCCAGTACCACGCTGTTTTACTTACTGCTGCTTTGTAGTACAGTTTGAGGTTGGGAAAGGTGATGCCTCCCATCTTATTTTTCCCAGGATTGCTTTAGCTATCCGTGGGGGTTTATTATTCCATATGAATTTCAGGAGTATTTGTTCAATTTCTTTAAAAAATGTCATGTGTATCCTTATAGGGACCGCATTGAATCTGTACAAAGCTCTAGGGAGTATTACTATCTTGACAATGTTAATTCTCCCCATCCATGAGCAGGGAATGTGTTTCCATTTCTTTGTGTCCTCTTTTATTTCTTGAAGCAGTGTCTTGTAGTTCTCTTTGTATAGGTCCTTTACACACTTGGTTAAGCTGATTCCTAGGTATTTGATTTTCTGTGGCACAATTGTGAATGGAATCGATTTCTTAATATCCCTTTCTTCTCTTTCGTTATTTGTATATAGGAAAGCCACCAAGTTTTGGGTATTGATTTTGTACCTTGCCACTCTACTATACATATCTATTGTTTCTAAGAGTTTTGGGGTCAAGAGTTTAGGGTTCTCTAAGTATAATAACATGTCATCTGCAAATAATGATAGCTTGATTTCTTCCTTGCCTATCTGGGTGCCCTTAATGTCCTTTTCTTCTCTGATTGCTATGGCAAGTACTTCCAGTACTATATTGAATAAAAGAGGTGAGAGAGGGCAACCTTGTCATGTTCCTGATCTTAAGGGAAGGCTTTCAATTTTCCCCATTGAGAATGATACTTGCTGTGGGCTTTTCATCCACCGCCGGTTTTTTTTCAAATGCAGTAGAGTTCCATAACTTTTTAAATTGGATTTTAAATTTAAAAAAAATTTAGCTTCAAAGTGACTCAGCATATTGAGAAGGGAAATATGTAAGACAGTACAAACTTATATGTTATACCCTCTCTCATGTATACATATACATGCATATATGTGCACATAAAGAATCACATTCATTCATAACAGAAATTAAAAAAAGAACTTCCTTATGCTGTGCTTACTTTTATTTGATGGAGAAGAATAAAGGAATATAAATTCTGCCCCAAATGATGAAATCTTCCCTATTAAGATATTTTTAAGTCACAATTTGAACTCCATATTGAAGCATAATTTTTCTGAGTGTTTAAAAAGGCGTCAGAGAGATAGCACAGCAGGTAAGGTGTTTGCCTTGCAAGTGGCTGACCTGGGTTTCATTCCCAACACCACATATGGTCCTCCATGCACTGCCAGGAGTGATTCCTGAGTACAGATCAGGAGTAAGCCCTAAGCACTGTCAGATGTGGTCCCCCCAAAAAGAAAAATAAAAGACAGAAAAGGGAGTACCATGACTCTGGGAACAGAGAATGCTATTTTTTTTTACTTTTTGTTGAAGATAATACTCTAATTACTTGGATAAAAAAATAAGAAACACTTAAAATAATAAATTGAAGTTCATTGCATCTCATTAATTTGTTTTGCAAGGACAATGATTCTGCTGCATTAAATTATTCATTAAATACATCTTACTTTACTTACTGTGTATCTGTATATGTATCTTTGTCTTATTTCCTAGGACATTATCACTTTAATTATTAAAATATCTCTGTGAGGTTCATGGTAATTATTACCCTAGCATCATTATTATAGAATGGAAATAAAAATGCATATAAACAGATGATAATCCTTCCTGGTATAACACCAAAACTGCAATATCACAGCAACAGAAACATCTTTCATGTCTCAAATTCACATCCCAATGGGATGCTCAAAAATTCCAGACAGTTTTTCAGACCATGGAAAAACTGCATGATGAAGTACAGTAGACCTATGACTGGAACACAGTCCAATATTGTCTCACATTGAACTTTGAAAATCCACATTTGTTTTATATTATTATATTAACACGGTTACTTCCCAAGTTGGCATGTCAATTACTATTTCCCTAATGCCATGATTTCCCAGACATACAGCTTGAATGACTTTTGGCAGTAGAAAATAAGAGGGACCAGTGGAGAAGGTAACAAAAGTGAAATCATAGTCTCAGAAAGGTAATTGTACCCTTTTATTATTGACATATTAATCATAACCACTAATTTAAGAAAAGAACCAAAATACCCATGATGGATACATGTAAAAGGCAATGAAATGTAGGGGGAGAATGACAGTACAGTGGGTAGGGTGTTTGTCTCGCACATGCAACCAAACCAGATTCGATATTCAGCATCCCACATGGTCCCCTGAGTGGCCAGGAGTGATCCCTAAGTACAGAGCCAAGAGTAATCCCTGAGCACAACTGGGTGTAGCAAACAAAAAGACAAAAGACAAAGTAAAAAAGAAAATATATTGTGGAATATTACTCAACATAAAGGAATAAAACCCTGTCATTTGTGACAGCACAGACAGACCTTGAGGTCATTATACTAGGTGAAGTAAGTCATACAGGGAAAGAAATATTAGCTAATATTACCAAAATGTGATATATTTATATATATATATATTCAAAGTTAGAGAAAGGTAGAATTATTGTTAGCAGAGGGGGAAGGGAATTAGTTAACAAATTTGATAACAGTCAAACTTAAAATTATGGAGTGAATAAGTGTTCTGAGATTCAAATGTACTATATCACAAGTGTATGTATATTTAAACTTATACAACATTATATGCCAATTATAGTTCATAAGGCTATGGGAGAGAGTATCACTAAGGCAATTATATTTGGAAATCAGTGTTAAACAAAAGAATAATAAATACTAGCATCCAGTGACCATGATATATTCAAAACACTCTTTATAACCAATCCACTACTACTTAAGTTCTTTCTTAGGGATAAGGGAGATAGTTTAACAAGCTTAAACACATACTTTATATTAAGTAGACCCAGGTTTTATTTCTGGCACTACATGATTCTCCCAAATAGCACCAAAGCCATATCCACATCAGGAATATCACTTGAACCGTCAAATGTAGGCCAAAACACAAGACAAAGTAATTCTTTTTATATCAATATTAAGAGATTTTAGTTTAAAATTTTAATCACACACATAAGAGAAAAAATTGAAGAATTATATTTGCATTTGTACTGATTACAAAATTTAATCATATAGGAAAAGATATCTAAAATATCAGAGTTTTTATAATCTCAGAGTTTTTTTTTACATTTACCTGTTTGGTTTTTGTTTGGGTTTTTGTGCTGAAAGTCACAGCAGGACTTTCTTCTAGCTCTATGTTCAGGGATCACTCCTGGCAGGAGCTCAAGGGGTCATATGGGGTACCAGGGACAGAACCAGGATTGGCTGCATGCAAAGAATGTGCTGCCTTACATACTGGACTATGCCTATGGCCCTCAAAGAGGTTTTATATAAAATTAAGTGTTGAAAATGACAGTAGCAGTGAGAACAACATCATTTCCATTCTCCACTTTTTTCTCCTATTTTTGTCATTCAACTTTAAACTTTTGAATATGTTTACAAAGTTTTAATCAAGTCACACCAGAAAGACAGTATGGCAGGTAAGGTGTTCTCTTGCCTTGCACACCACCCCAGGTTCAATCCCCAGCATCCCACATGCCCTGCACACTGCCAGCAGTAATTTCTGAATGTAGCGCCAGGGAGTAAACCCTGAGCATCACTGCTGTGACCTAAACCAACCTACTCCCCACAGAAAAAAAAGTTTAGTCAAGGTCCGTGTAATGTTTATAATTAATTCATGAATACTTTTAAAATAGAAATTAAAACAATAGTCTGCATCCCTGTGCAGCTCTTTGTTACAATTGTGTTATATATGAGAGCAGCAGTTTCTAGATGACCTAAAGAATACACATACAATTGATTAGTACTTAAATATTTATAGTTTGCCTTTTTTTTAAAATGAGCTAGCCAGCAGTTGAACAATATATAAATGAACTGCTCACTTTGGGAAGAATATTGACCCTGGAAAGTCTAGGTTTTTCCTGTTTGTGAAGACAGTTTTCTGGCTCAGGGACTTGGCACTGAAGCAAATACTAGTACTCCATTATAAATACAGCAAACCTCCTCACTCATACGTTTTAAGTAAATTTCTCTTCCACTATGTCCCTGCCTTCAAAAAAGATTCGGTCAGAACTCTGTTATCTATGGTAATCCTGAAACAAATTTTGGTATTTTCCTTTATGCAAATTCCCCCTCAACAGAGAATCACTAAATTATTCTAACTAACTGATGTTTTGTGCTCCTTTGCCTAGCAAAGTATAAAGGGAAAGTGCTATAAAAAAAATGCAGTTCAGGGTTTCAGCGGAATTCACATATTTGCTTAATTTCCCTTTTGCTCATAAATTCCTTGATATGAGGAACAATGTCTTTTTTATTCACATAAAATCCACTGGGTAGAAAGTGGTAGAGATGCAGGCCTCCAGCAGAAAGAGAAACTATGGGTCCCAGAAGTCCCAGCAGAAGAGGAATTAAATAGGACACTTCCAACCCTCACAGGGGGTGGCCTCCTCCTCAGGTACCCTCCCTGGGCTGTGGCTGGTGGGGGGGAGGGGGCAGGGAGGGCATGTGGTGAAAGTGGTAGAGCCCCAAGCCTCCAGCCAAAAGTGAAACTACAAGCACCAGAAGTCTGAGCAGAAGAGGAATTAAGGGGGGACACTTCCCACCCTCACGCCGGGTTGCCTCTTCCACAGAGGGAAGAGGAAAACATCTTCTGCGGGGCATCTCTGGAGTCCTATCTGATATTGAGGAAGAAACAGTACCGCAGAAGAATACACTCCTGAAACACCACAGCACGAAGGGGAAACACAGATCCCCAGCTTGAAGAGCAGGTGAAGAAACCAACCCTGAAGACCCGAAAAAATAATACAGATGTACATAATCTCTCTGGCTAGGAATTCAGAGAAGAAATATTGAGGATGTTTAATGAACTCAATGACAAAATGGAATGGATGTCCAATAAAATATAGGAGAACATAAATGGAGCAGTAGAAAGGGCAGTCAATAAATTATGGGAGGAAATGAGCATAAATGAGAACAATGCAAAAAGAAGTATCATCACTAAAATACTCAGTAGATGAAATAAAAAAAACGCAATAGGGACTCTCTCAACAGCAGGATGACAGCAGCAGAAGACAGAGTCAGTGAGAATGAGGATGAGCTGCAGAAAGAACTCAGACAAGTACATAAAATGAAAAAAGACCAAAAAATGGATCAGAGGCAGAACAGAGAACATTGGGATGAATCCAGAAGGAACAACATAAGAATCATCGGAGTCCCAGGGCAATCCAAAGAAAATAAGAACAGTTAAAGACATCCTTGCTGAAAAGTTCCCAGAGTTAAAGGATGAAGGCATCCAGATCTAAGAAGCCTGAAGAGTACAAACAAGAAGAGACCCCAATAGAAAGACTCCAAGACATATCCTTGTCAAAATAATGGATGCCATAGATAGAGACACAATCCTTCAAGCACCAAGATCAAAGAAGGAAATTATGCAAAAGGGAGCATACATTCGACTTTCAGCAGACCTATCAGAAGCGACCCTACAAGCCCGAAGGCAGTGGTAAGATATAGTGAAAAGCTCAAGGAAATGAATGCCTCATCAAGAATTCTTTACCTGGCTAAACTCTCACTCAGATTTCAAGGACAGATATATAGCATCTTGGATAAACAACAGCTCAGGAACTTCATAAGCTCAAAACCAACCTTAAAAGAAGGCCTGGAAGAGCTAATCTAAGATGAGACAAAACCCAAAAGAACAACAAACTTATACAGAAAGATGGCACATAATCCCAAGACAATAATCTCTCTCAATGTCAATGGCTAAATGCATCAGTTAAGAGACATAGAGTGGCAAAATGGATCAAAAAATTGAACCCAACTTTCTGCTGCCTTCAAGAAACACACCTGAACATTCAGAGCAAAGATGGGCTCAAAGTAAAGGGCTGGAAAACAATCCTTCACTAAAACAACCCCTCCACAAAGGTCACAGTGGCCATATTGGTATCTGACAACATAGACTTTAAGCTGAAGAAGGTCAGAGGGGACAGAGAAGGTCACTTCTTAATAATCAAGGGATACATATATCAGAAAGAAATTACACTCCTAAACATATATGCACCCAACGAGGGACCAGCAACATACCTAAAACAACTACTAATAGACTTCAAAGAAGATATTGACTGCAACACAGTTGTAATTGGAGACTTCAACACTGCTCTATCAACTCTTCATGATCAACAAGGCTGAAACTCACCAAGAAAATACTGGCCCTAAAGGAAGAGATGGAACAGAGGGCTAGTAGATATATACAGGGCATTTCATTCCCAAAAAGTCGAATACACATTTTTCTCCAGCGCACATGGAACATACTCCAAGATAGATCACATGCTGTGCCATAAAACATACCTCCAGAAAATCAAGAAGATAGAAATTGTGTCAACTATTTTTTAGACCAAGATACACTGAAAATAGAAGTTAATCACACACACAAGTGGAGTGTCATACCAAGCACCTGGAAACTAAACAGCTCACTGTTGAAAACAAGCATATCATAAAAAGAAATCAAAGAGGAAATCCAAAAAATTCCTTAAAACAAATGAGACTGAAGACATGAATTCCCACAACTTGTGGGATACAGCGAAAGCAGTGTTAAGAGGCAAGTTTACAGCTCTTCAAGCATTCATTAGAAAAGAAGAAAAGGCCATCATAAACAGTTTGACTTCACAGCGTAAGTTAGAAAGCGATCAGCAAAAGGAGTCCAACCCAGGCAGGAAAAAAGAAATAATAAAACTTAGAGTGGAAAACAATGAGATAGAATCCCCAAAAAAAATCCAGAAGATTAACGAAATTAAGAGCTGGTTCTTTGAAAAAATAAAAAGATTGACAAACCACTTGCAAGACACACAAGGAAAGGGAATGAGATAACCCAAATAAATAGAATCAGAAATTAAAAAGGGGGACACAACAACAGAAACAACAGAAATTAAAAAGATCATCAGAGATTATTATCAGCGTCTGTATGCCCACGAAACAAGAGAATCTAGAAGAAATGGACAAATTCCTGAATTCTTATAACCTCCCAAGGCTGCAACAAGAAGATTTGGAATACCTGAGCAAACCTATAACCATCGAGGAGATGGAATCAGTAATCAAAAGTCTCCCCAAACACAAAAGCCCAGGTCCAGAAGGATTCACCAGTGAATTCTACAAAACCATTAAAGAGGACCTACTCCCAGTCCTTTTCAAGCTCTTTCAGGAAATTAAAGAAAAAAAAACACTCCCAAATAGCTTCTATGAGGCACATATCTCCCTGATACCCAAAGCAGACAGAGATTCACGAAAAAGAAAAACAACAGACCAGTCTCCCTAATGAACACCGATGCTAAGCTCTTCTATAAAATACTAGCAAATAGAATCCAAAGAGTCATCAAAAAGATTATACACCATGACCAAGTGGGATTCATCCCAGGAATGCAAGGATGGTTCAACATCTGCAAGTCAATCAACATAATACATCATATCAATAAGAAGAAAAAATTAAAACCATATGATCCTATTAATAGATGCAGAAAAGGCATTTGATAAGATCCAACACCTGTTAAACAAAAATACTCTCTGTAAAATGGGAATTGAAGCAACCTTACTCAATATAATCAAAGCCATCTACTACAAACCCACAGCGATCATGATTCTCAATGGGGAAAAATTGAAAGCCTTCCCCTAAGGTCAGGGACAAGACAAGGCTGCACAGTCTCATTACTTCTATTCAATATAGTACTAGAAGTACTTGCCATAGCAATCAGGGAAGAAAAAGAGATTAAGGGCATCCAGATAGGAAAGGAGGAAGCCAATCTGTCACTATTGGCAAATGACATAATATTATACCTAGAAAACCTTAAACTCTCTTCAAAGAAGCTAGTAGAAATAATAGATTCCTATAGTAGAGTGGCAGGGTACAAAATCAATACCCAAAATTCAATAGCTTTCCTATATGCAAATAGCGAAAGAGAAGAAAGGGATATTAAAGAAATGATCCCATTCACAGTTGTGCCACAGAAAATCAAATACTAGGAATCAGTTTGACTAATAACGTAAAGTATCTCTACAAAGAAAACTACAAAATGTTTCTTCAGGAAATAAAAGAGGACCTGAGGGAAATTGGAGACACATTCCCTGCTCATGGATTGGGAGAATTAACATTATCAAAATGGTAATACTCCCTAGAACTTTATGCATATTCAATGTGGTCCCTATAAAGGTACCCATGGCGTTATTCAAAGTAATTGACCAGACACTCCTGAAATTTGTATGGAATAATAAGCCACCACAAACAGCTAAATTAATCCTTGGGAATAAGAAGATGGGAGGTATCACTTTGCCAACCTTAAGCTCTACTACAAAGCAGTCGTAATTAAAACAGCATGTTATTGGTATAGAAACAGACCTGTAGACCTATGGAATAGAACTGAATCCTGAAACCCACTCTCAAATATAACAACAATCGATGATGAGCGAGGATCTTCAATAAAGGAGCAAAATATATTTAGTGGAGCAAATAAAGTCTCTTCAACAAATGGTGCTGGGAAAACTGGGCAGCTACATTTAAAAACCTGAACTTAGACCTCCTTCTAATGCCATGCACAAAAAGTCCGATCAAAATGGATTAAAGATCTCAACATCAGACATGAATATATAAGGTACATTGAAAGAAAACATAGGAAAAGCGCTCTATGACATCAAAACTAAAAGGTATCTTCAAAGACGAAACACCATTGAGCAAGCAAATGGAAGCAACGATAAACAAATGGGATTATATAAAAACTGAAAAGCTTCTGCACCAAAAAAGAAATGATAACCAAGACACAAAGACAATCAACAGAATGGGAAAGAATATTCACAAAATACTAATCTGATAAGGGGTTAATATCTAGGATATACCAGGCACTGGTAGCACTTTACAAGAAGAAAACAGCCAACCCCATCACAAAATGGTGAGAAGAAATGAACAGAAGATTCCAAAAAAGAAGAAATGTGAATGGCTAAAAGGCATCCGAAAAAATTTCTCTTCATCATTAATCATCATGAAGATGCAATCAAAACAACAATGAGGTACCATCTCACACCAAAGAGACTGGCTCATATCCAAAACAGCAAGATCAACCTTTGCTGGTGTGAATGCAGGGACAAAGGGAGTCTTATCCACTGTTGGTGGGAGTGCCAACTGGTCCAGCAATTCTGGAAAACAATATGGACATTCCTCCAAAAACTAGATGTGAGCTCCCATTTTATCCTGCAATACCACTCCTGGGAATATACCCTGGAAACCCAAAAATGCATAGCAGAAACACTATCTACACTTTATTAATCACAGGTCTATTCACAATAGCCAGAATCTGGAAACAACCTAAGTGCCCAAGAACAGAGGACTGGCTAAAGAAACTATGGTACATCTACACAATGGAATTCTATGCAGCTGTCAGAAAAGAGCGAAATCATGAAATTCACCTGCAAATGGACGGACATGGAGAAGATCATGCTGAGTGAAATTAGTCAGAAGGAAAAGGATAGATATAGAATGACCGCATTCATTAATGGAATATAAACATATACCAGTGTTCTACTAAATGTGGGAAATGGTAATGCCAGACTAGAACTCACCATTGGATATACACAAAGAGACTTATATGATAAACCCTAAATGTCTGTAGGGCAAGTCACAATATATAAAAGAAGAGAGAGATACAGAGACAGAAAAAGAGATAGAGAACAGTGAGAGGGAGAAAGAGAGAGAAAAAGATAATGTGTCTGCCTGCTATAGAGGCAGGCTGTGGGTGGGTGGGAGGGAAAATGGGGACATTGGTGGTGGGAATGGGGCTCTAGTGGAGGGATGGGTGCTGGAACACTATATGACTGAGAACCAATTATGAACATTTGTATATCTCATGGTAGTAAAATTTAAAAAATTTTTAATTTAAAAAAAAGTAGCCCCCAAAAAGTCCATTGGGTAGTAACATATTGTTTCCTGCCAATGGATATATTTATATATTTTTAACCTTAGGACTTCTATCAGAATCGTAAAAAAATATTCATTTTACTATTATAATAATAATCATTACTCTTGAACACAGAAACAAATTCAATTTTAAGATATTTTGCAAATATTTTATGGGGGAACAAGGAACAAGGGTGAGGTTTGGTTCACACCTGGCATTGCTCAAAGATTACTCCTGGCTCTGTGCTCAGAGATCATTCCTGACTAAGTTTGGGAAACCATATTGGTGCTAGAGATGGAACCTGGGTCAGCTGAATGCAAGGCAATCTCCCTGCCTGCTGTACTAGGGCTCTGGCCCCTTAGATTTTTTTAAGGGAAAAACAAGATTACCAATTAAAGACTCTGAGTATAATATTATATATCATAACCCTTTATCTTTTGTTCTTTTCAACAGGTCTCTGTTATAGTTTTTACTCTTTTTACCACTCCAAAAAAAAAAAAAAAAAAAAAAAGAAAGAAAAGGACAAAAGATGGTTTCAAATCGTGTTTATGTGATAAAGGTCTATGAACCCATAAGAAGAACAACTTATAATAGCTCACATAACTCTTCCATAGGTCTGAAATTTAAGCTGACACTGCTGGATTCAGAGCTTGTTCCTATGGGGGGCAGGGGGATCTGTATATAATTCGAAGAGATTAAAATATACTCGGATAGAACAAGCTGAATAAACATCCCCCACCATAAGAAGGCATGTACATTAAAAGCTATATTTAAATTGTAAATTCAGCACTATGACTTATTTTGAAATCATTAGCAGAAAATATTACTCATTTGTCAATAATATATTTTGTAACCAAGATCTAGAGCTTTAAAGGGGAGAAAAGAATCATTGTATTTTTCTCCTTTTCTTTCATCTTTTATTTATCACCTTTGAAAATAATAAGGATTGGAAAGAACTTTATTGATACAAACCCTAATATAATTGTTTATCTTGGTATTTGAATTCTCATTTTAATTTAATGAAATAAGAAAGTATAATAATCCCAAATATGAAATATCCTTTCCCAATTATTTGAATGTTACTACACAGCAAATTTAAGATTGTCAAGGAAGATTTAAAAAAAACTATATGCAAAAAAATGTTCCTGTTATATTGAAAGCAAATAAGGTCTAAAAAGGACATCTGGCACAGGAAACAGTAATCAAGTACTCAAATACCACCTGAATTATTAGGGTACAGACACTGGAAGCTCCTAACCGCCACTCACTACTTTTCTTTGTTTTTCTTTCAATTTTATTTTTTTAAGTATTTTATTATACCACCATGAGATATACAAATAAAAAGATATACAATTAAAAAGTTCATGTTTGGGTTTTGGTCATACAGTGTTTCAGCACCCTTCTCTCCACCAGTGCCCATCTCCCACCAACAACATCCCTGGTTCCCTCCCCCTTCCCCAGCCCTGCTCCATGGCAGATTCTTTATTTCTTTACCTTTCTCTCTCTTTCTCTTTTCCTTCCCTTCTAGACTATGGATTACAGAACATACATTAAAAGGTTGTCATGTGAATCCTTTTGCCTCTATTTCATGCTCAGTTCTAGGTTGGCATTAGTACCCCCTCGACTATTATTAGCACCCCTGTTCCATTTTCTGTCTTTTCCCTAAACTCTGACTCCCCACACGTTTGTGATAATTTCCCACCTTTGACAAGACCTCCCGATATATGCTTCACTTGACCTTGGATATTGGTATCATAATATGTACATATATATTTATGCCATGCAAATAAATGCAGTCATTCTGTATCTGTCTCTCTCCTTCTGGCTAATTTCGCTCCAACATAATCTTCTCCATGTCCATCCATTTATAGGCAAATTTTATAACTTCATTTTTCCTAACAGCTGCATAGTATTCCATTGTGTAGATGTACCAAAGCTTCTTTATCCAGTCATCGATTTTCGGACACTCTGGTTGCTTCCCAGATTCTGGCTATTGTGAATAATGCTGCTATGAACATAAAAGTAGGGATGGTGTTTCCGCTGCGTATTTTTGGTTTCCCAGAGTAGATTCCCAGGAGTGGTATGGCTGGGTCCAATGGGAGTTCAATTTCTAGTCTTTGGAGGAAAGTCCATATTGTTTTCCATCAAGGGCATCCAGATAGGCAAGGAAGAAGTCAAGCTATCATGATTTGCAGATGACATGATATTATACCTAGAGAACCCTAAACTCTCTACCAAAAAACTCCTAGAAACAATAGACACATATAGTAGAGTGGCAGGATACAAAATCAACACCCAAAAAGTAAGTGGCTTTCCTATATACAAATAACGGAAAGAGAAGAAAAGGGATATTAAGGAAACTATTCCATTCACAATTGTGCCACAGAAAATCAAATACCTAGGAATCAACTTACCCAAGTATGTAAAGGACCTGTACAAAGGAAACTACAAGACACTGCTCCAAGAGATAAAAGAGGACACAAGGAAATGGAAACACGTTCCCTGTTCATGGATGGGGAGAATCAACATTGTCAAAATGGTAATACTCCCTAGAGCTCTGTACAGATTCAATGCAGTCCCTATGAGGATACCGATGACATTCTTCAAAGAAATTGACCAAACGCTCCTGAAATTTGTATGGAACAATAAACCCCCCAAGGATAGCTAAAGCAATCCTCGGGAAAAAGAAGATGGGGACGCATCACCTTTCCCAACTTTAAACTGTACTACAAGGCAGTAGTAATTAAAAGAGCATGGTATTGGAATAAAAACAGACCTGTGGACCTATGGAATAGAATTGAGTATCCTGACACCCAACCTCAAACACATGATCATTTAATCTTTGATAAAGGTGCAATGAGTCTAAAATGGAGTAAGGGAAAGCCTCTTCAACAAGTGGTGTTGGGAAAACTGGGCAGCAACATGTAAAAAATGAATTTGGACCTGTGTCTAACACCATGCACAAAAATCAGATCAAAATGGATTAAAGATCTCAATATCAGACTTGAATCCATAAAGTACATTGAAGAAAATATAGGAAAAACCCTCCATGACATTGAAGCTAAAGGCATCTTCAAAGGTGAAACATCACTAACAAAGCAACTAGAAGAAAAATAAACATATGGGACTACATGAAACTAAAAAGCTTCTGCACCTCAAAAGAAACAGTGACTAAGATACAAAAGCAGTCCACAGAATGGGAAAGAATATTCACCCAATACCCATCTGAAAAGGGGTTAATATCCAGGGATATATCAGGCACTGGTAGAACTATACAAGAAGAAAACAAACAACCCCATCAAAAAATGGGGAGAAGAAATGAACAGAAACTTCAGCAAGGAAGAAATTCGAATGGCCAAAAAACATATGAAAAAATGCTCATCATCACTAATCATCAGAGAGATGCAAATCAATTTTATTTTAGGTATGATGGTTTGTAAAACTTGATAGATCAGTGACCTCAGCTGGCATAGAAGGAGAGACAGAGGTAAAAAGGGGAAGGAACAGGGAGAAGTTTATTGGAGTGCACTCCCCGGACCGGCCTCTTGGTGAGTCTGGGGTAGAGCCTATGCCCTGGGGAGATATCAAGCGGGATTTAAACTGTTTGCAGTGGGAAAAGGAAACCATGAATGACCAGTGGAACTGGTGTGCTTGGTCCAGCTCCTGTAATCTGTAGGGGTTGATGTGGAGAAGCACAGGATGTGGCCTGGGACCAGGAGTCCTGTCTTCCGTGCTGGGGGCACGGTGATCTCTGATTCAGGAATGTTGCTGTCTCATGAGGCGATCACCGTTTGGTCTGGGTTGCCATTTCACCCAAACCTTACAAAACTCACTTTTAATATTACTCCTCAAGTCAAGTAGTTCTTTCTGAACATACATTCCTTTAAAGCAGAAACAATGTCTTTTTCACATCAGATAAAATCCCTTGGACTGTAACATCTCTGATAAAATTATTAAGTTACTTTATGGGGATCACCTCATAACTCTCTATGCTTAGCAATTTCTCCGAGATCCCACACAGTATCAGGATAAGCAACTCAAATTTAAACCTTCTAAGTCCCAGGCTCTAACTCTGAAGTAAGCATATTTTGCTCATCAAATATGAGAACACTGTTCCTCGATTGCAGAAAGCGTGGTAGAAAGAAACTGAGGGAAAAGAGGGGGAGAAAGACAGAGAGAGAGATAGAAACAGAGAGAGAAAGGTTGAGGAGGCAAGGAGGGTGGGAAGAATTTTATGAATTTTATATTGCTCTTCCCCAGGAAGTGACCCAATCCTAACCCTCTCACTTTCCTAAAGCCCACCTGCAAGTATCATCATGTTAGGATGAGGATTTTAGCAAGTGACTTTTTGGAGAACCATAAACATTCAGTCTCTCTCTCTCATATATATATATATATATATATATATATAATTATATATAATATAAATAATATAATATAAAATATATATAATAAATTATATATATTTATTATATATATGTATATAATATAATTTGCAATTAATTTGCAACCCCGGTAGAGAATTTGCAACCCCGGAAGAGATCAGCTAATTTGCAACCCGGGAAGAGATCCAGACCCATCCACTTCAGACCCACAGCTGCGCTGCTCAGCCGGCCCCATGTGGAAGCAACCCATGGAGCTAACCTCCCGGTAAGGGGGCTCGGCCATCCCCTGGCTGAGTCCAACATTGCTCCAAGGGTTTGCTCTCATGAGCAGGAGAGAGACCATGCTGGCTGGACTCGGAGTGGAGTTTTGGGCCCTGTCCTTTCCTCTGCCTCCATGCCAGTTTCCCCCAAAGAGAGAGACCCACCCACGCCAGATCCACATGTCCCTTGGCGTGTGGCCACAAAGCAGCTGCGCAATATTTCTACAGGATACTGAATTTTGCATAAGGTTCTTCCCAATTTCTTTCACATTTATACATAGTAAACAGTTCTAGACAGGTTTTAACTGATACCAGTAAGCCTGGCAAGAAGCCAGAGCAAACCACACATCATGCAGTTAATCATTCTCAACATCCAGACTCCATAGTTCCTCAGGGCTCCATCCAAGAGAAAACCTGATCTTCCCCCTTTAAGTTTCTTCAGTAAGTGAGAGCCTTCTATTGAGACTATACCATCTACATGGTAAAGCCTGGCAAGCTACCGTGTTTTATTTACTTTTTATGCCAAAGACTAGTAACTATTATGGACCTCAGTTCCATAACCTGAAGAATGGTTTTGGGCTCCTCTTGTCTCTGTAGCAAGTAGATGCCCTTGGGTTGCACTTGCTTGTGACAGGACTAATGGAGATGTTACTAGTGCCCACTCGAACAAATCGATGAACAATGGGAAGACAGTGATACAGTGACAGTGAATAAATTATATTTGTGTGTATTTATATATACATATATATATATATATATATATATATATAAAACATTTATTCTTTCCAAGCACCTAGAAGGATCAACACCATAGAAGTTAAAAGACAAGGCCTAAGAGATATGTGGATTAAGTCTCCAGCACTGCACAACCCCAGGGCAATGCCTGGAATAACCCTTGAGAGCAGAGCCAGGAGTGACCTCTGAGCACAGCCCAGTGAAGTACCCCTCTTCCACCCCCCAAAAAACAGAAGAGTTAAAAGTCACTATTAAATGAAAGCCTAAACATGTTCTAAGTACCAACATAGCTGATCTAAATCCACATACCAGCTCTCAAAGGCTTACTGTGCTTATTTCATGGGAGGAAGAAACTGGCTTGCAAGCAAAGGAATTCCTCTGTGGAAGTCTCTCTTCTAGTAAGCCATGAATGGAGCAGATTTCAAATGCAAATCTGACTAAGTCAAGGATTTCTGGTGAAGGCAGTGAAAGTGGTAAGCATTCCTCAAATTCCTCAAGCCCACATGCAAATCTTGCCTTCTCCTCACTCTGCCTCCTTCAAATCATTGAACCTAGACTTAATGAACATTCTTGATATTACAAAGCCCTGGTGAATGGGAAGGGGAAGTTGGGGAGTGCAAAATCTTGTGGTCAATAACATGAAATTGAAGCAAAAACTTCACGTGTGTGGCAGACACTTCCCTACAGAGGACATTTCGGGGTTCCAGAGAACAGTTAACTTCTTTTGCTTTCAGGACTGCTGTGATGTGGCTAGATCAAGCGGGAGAAATGTAAGGGACTAGCTACCAGGTAGGTAGTCAAGCCCTAGTCACCACCAAACCTTCTCAGGTTTAAAAGGAGCACAGATTCAGTGTTGTCTGCAGGTCTGAGGAGAGTTAGGATGTCAGCATTGGTCAATACTGAGAGCATTCGGTGAAGAAAGCACTCCCTGAAAAGTATACACCTTCTTCCCCAGAAGAAAAAACATACCTTATCATTTCATTGAAGGTTATATTTGTCTTTAGGTGCATTTTCTGAGATTTTTTGCTGTGGTTCTTCTGTTGGATTGATTTTTGGGCCACAGCCTGTGACACTCAGGTCTTACTCTTGGCTCTGCACTCAGGAATTACTCCTGGTGGTGCTCAAGGACCAGATGGGATGCCAGAAATCAAACTCAGGTTGTTAGTGTGCAAGACAAATGTCCTATCTGCTGTATTATCTCTTTGCCCCTTTTTTTGTATTTTATTGTTGTTTTTGTTGTTTATTTGGGGGCCACACCCTGCTATGCTTAGGGATTATTTTATTCCTGCCTCTGTGCTAAAATTCACTGGACTATGATTAGGGAACCATTCTGTAGTGCTGAGGACTGACTCAGGTAAAACTGAATGTAGGCCAAGTGGCTTACCCTAGTACTATCTCTTCAGCCCACAGATGTAATTTCATATTAAAACAAGTAAGAACTTAATCATGTGAGGTTCGTGCTGACAAAATGGTTACTGGTACTAAATGGTGATGGGCTGATGAGACAGCAACATTCAGGAATCGGAGATCATCTTGTCCCCAGCACGGAAGACGAGGACTCATTGACCATCTGGTGCCAGGAAGCTCCCAGGACACTCTGTGCTTCTCCACATCGACCCCCTACAGATAACAGAGCCAAGCACACGAGTTCCACTAGTCCTGGTTCCCTTTCCGCCCAAGAGAGTTTAAGAATCCGCGCCGGTCTCTCCAGGGCACAGCTCTGCCCCAGCATAACCTAACCAGAGGGTCAGTAGGGTCCGCGGGATTGCACTCCAATAAAGTTCTACTATTCCTTTACTTTTACTTGTCTCTCTGTCTGTGCCAGCTGAGATCACTGATCTCAAATCATAGTTCATTAGTCAGCTGCTCTTCATTGGTCACGATGTTAATCCCTAGGTAGACTTACCTGTGCTTGTGGGTGCTTGAGAATTGTATGAAAGATTTGCATAACAAAACTGGGAAGAAGGAAAGTTAGTTTATTGTACAGATGGTTCCCGGTCCCTCCATTACCCTTGAGCGACTTCCCTGTCCTGTCTACTTGGCTCCCGTGAGTGATCTCACTGGCCCTGGCCCTGCACTGCTCTCTAACCTTTGTAGGCTTTCCTGGAGATGACCACAGCCACCCGCCTGGACCAAATGCCTATGCTCACACTGTTCCTTGGCTCCCAGCCGTACCCAAACAGTCCTGTTGCCTAGTCCCAGGTTTCCTACTCTCGGACAGCCTTGCACATGGGTGAGCCCTGGCTGGGTTCAGCACTTTATCCCCCTCAGACTTTGGAGCCCTGCCTGTACCGAAGTCGTCCTCGGCATCTGAGCCCTGTCTGGAGTCTGCCCCTTAAAATGCCTTGACTAAGTACTAAGCCCTGACCAGGCGCATGCAGCTCTACCTGAGTTGGAGGTCCCTGGAGAGAGAGTGAGAGGTGGGTCCAGCGAGTCCTTGTTCTGAAAAATGGAGGAGGGTGGGCGGGCCTTTTACCTGTAGCCAAAACCCGCCCCCAGCCAACCCATTCTACATCCTGATTGGATACCTGTTTCACGGCGGAGGTTTAAAGTGATTTGGTGCTCTACTCCTCAACCTGCTGTAACAACATTCAACTAAAGTAGTAGATCTACAATGCAGAAAGTTAACATTCGCTTACACTTTCACCCGCTTTCCACATCATTGTCTATACTAGGTGTATAGCTTTCTAGAATATCATATTGGAAATCAGTGTAGTGAAACAAAGTAGAATGGGACCACCTTTTGGACTGTAGGTAAGCTGCCTTGTCTGCAGCGGATTCAGGTTCAATCCCTGACACCCCATTACTGTCACCCAAGTCCACTAATGGTGGTCCTTGAGTCCAGATACAGAAGTACCACCTGAGTACCACCAGATGTGGCCAGAAAAAAAATCGATCACCTTTTTCAATGCAATTTAACGGTAAAAGGTCAAAGAACCATCAAATTTAGACATAAGTTAAAACTGATTTTGATTTTTAAAAGTTGTTCGGATTTGTTTACCTCTTCTCTAATAAGTGATGTCAGTACTAAGTTCCCTAAAATGTACAATTTTCAAAACCCAAATTTGCTTCAAAAATGCACATTTTAAAAACCTGATATGTTAGAAATGAGTAGGGAAAAAATTACTAGCCATTGAAAGAGAATTTTGAAAACAGACATTTGGGTATTTCCAAATATTTTGCAGGGACTTTACTGCTAAAATTAAATGAACAAATCATATGTTTTTTAAGAAAATATTCATATCTGTTTGATTTTAAAAGTTAGAAGCACAGTTTTAAGACAGCTTGAAACCCATCTGAAAGCATTTCACTGAATTTGAAACATCAGTAACAAAGGAACACCTTTATATGACTGTATGAGATACAGTAAGTCACTGACATTAACAAACATGGTTCCAAACCAAATTAATCTATTACTGAATATGAACAAAGTTTATTGTTTCTCAAATGGCTTCAAGTTTGTACTTTATCCTTCTGATTCTACTTATCTATATTAAGTGTCTTTTACCAATTCTGTTTCCATTAAACCCAACTGTAAAAATAAACCAGATTTATTTGAATCACTGATACAAGGAAAATTTTTTAAATTACAAAGCATGCTCAATGAAGTTTTTTCACTTAATAATTATAATAATTAAAATGTTCAATGAGTATTAAAAATAAAGTACTTTTTTTTTGTTTTATTTGGCTAATATTTTTTTTTTAATTTTTTTATTTTTACAATTACAAAGATATACAATTAAAAAGTTCATATTTGGGTTTTGGTCATACAGTGTAGCAGCACCCATCCCGCCACCAGTGCCCATCTCCCACCACCAACGTCCCGGTTCCCTCCCCCTCCCCCAGCCCTCCTCCATGGCAGGTTCTTTATTTCTTTCCATTTCTCTATCTTTCTCTTTTCCTTCCTCTCCAGACTATGGATTACAAAACATACATTAAAAAGGGGTTGTCATGTGTATCCTTTTGCCTCTATTTAATGCTCCAGTTCTAGGTTGGCATTAGTACCCTCACAATTGTTAGCACACTGTTCCATTTTCTGTCTTACCTAGCCTCTGACTTCCACACGTTTGTGATAATTTCCACCTTTGACAGGACCTCCTGATGTATGTTTCACTTGACCTTGGATATTGGTATCATAATATGTACCTATATATTTATGTTATGCAGATAAATGCAGTCATTCTGTAACTGTCTCTCTCCTTCTGGCTAATTTCGCTCCAACATAATCTTCTCCATGTCCATCCATTTGTAGGCAAATTTTATAACTTCATTTTTCCTAACAGCTGCATAGTATTCCATTGTGTAGATGTACCAAAGCTTTTTATCCAGTCATCTATTTTGGGCTTCCGGGTTGCTTCCAGATTCTGGCTATTGTGAATAATGCTGCTATGAACATAAAAAGTAGGGATGGTGTTACTTTTTAAATATCATTATCTCTTTGTCTTTCCACTTTTAAATGTCTTACAATAACAGTAGAACATCATTACACACAGATTCTCTTTGAAATTACTTGTCTGGACTACATATGACTTGAGACACAAATACATTGTGAATGTTTGGGACACAATTGAATTAGCTTAGATTTAGCTTCAGATGAGGAGCTGTGGACCTGATTGACTCAGTTGGAGGAGGGGGAAGTTTTCTTAGAGAATTTTGGAACTATTTGGACTCTTCAAGAACTCTGGAACTATCTGTAATTTTCTTCCAATTCAGGGATTATTTGCAAGAAATCCACAAAAGAATCCATTTCATCTACATGATAACAAAATCTTGTCTTGTATGAATTCAGGTCAAACTCAGCACATTTTTTAACTCTAGTCTTCCCAACTCTTATTTCAAATACTCCAAATCAGGCATCTGGATGAATACAAGGGAACACTCAAAAAATGGTAGAAGCCTTGTATAAAGGAACAAATATCATCTCCATCATAAAAGAGCTACTTGATAGTTTAAATTAAATTTATGAGACTAAAACTCCAGTCTGAACAATGAACTTCTCAAAGAGGAGGTCAAACATTTCAAAACTATTGTCACCTATTTTGCAGTATTTGTATAAAGTCCTTTTTCTTTGAGTGAAGATTCAGGTCATTTAGTCTACAGTCAACAAAACAGGATCTCACTCCACACAGGATAGAGAGGCCAAGAGCTCTATGTAGTTATTCACCCACAGTTCACTTTAGCAGAGCGTATTGGGGAAAGAATTTCCTTCCTCTCATCTGCAGATAATCATCTTCTGTCCTAAAGCATAAATTTTGATTACCCATATTATTTTAGCTTTCAAAGCCACAAGGGTTATTAGTGGTAATAAAATCATTCAGCCTTATAAATTTTTTTTAAGATTCTAACCGCAGTATTTAAGAATCTGACCTCACAGCAGACTATCCACCCACTATCTAATTTTATCTTTGCTCTAAGAATGATCCCTTTCCATGTCTTTTGCTATAAATCCCAAAGAAAATAAAATGATATGACTGACCTCATCAGGACAGAATTGCTTACAGACAAAGAATGTTTTGTCTGTCTCTTTGTTTTTTTGGTTTATTTGTTATAAAGCTAACATCTATGTGGATACCAAAAATCTCTTCATTCATTCCATACTCAGCTGAAAGAGGCAGCTAATTCTGGTGGTTTGTAAACAAAATCAAAAATCAAACAAATAAAAAACAAGGACAGAGAAATAGTGTAGCAGGTAAGTTACTTGCCTGACAGCTATTGAGGCTAAATTCCTAGCACTGTATATGGTCCCTCAATCAAGGCCAGGAGTGATCATTAAGAGCAGAGTCAATAGTAAAGTCTTAAGCACAGCCAATTGTGGCTCCTAAATCAAACAAAATATATTTGAATAAACAAATCAAACAAGAACAAAATTTAAAAAAACTAAACAAAAAGAATGATTCGGTTCTTCTTAAAAGAGGTGAAATTTTCCCAACCAGCAAATCAAACTTTCTCCTAATTACTACATTGATAATTTAATCTTTGAGTTATCTATCTCTCAAAATCAATGAGTTTCTAAA
Organism: Cryptotis parvus; assembly: GCA_021461705.1. Lineage (NCBI taxonomy): Eukaryota > Metazoa > Chordata > Mammalia > Eulipotyphla > Soricidae > Cryptotis > Cryptotis parvus. The sequence continues at coordinate 20,454 of JAJIBD010034301.1, read as the reverse complement.
GGATTTCTTTTCCCTCAGTTATTTCCCAAAATATGCATTTTAGTTTATGATTAGTTTAACTTTTATTTCTAATAGTTAAATCCTCACGAAGCAATAAACAACATGCTATTTTCAAGAGGCATTTCAATTTCCAAGAAAATACATTTGGCATATCTATGACACAGCTGCACTCTTTTGTGGATCATTGTCAGTCTTTTGGAACAGGGAATCTGGCTTTCAAAGAGCCCACTGAGGAATGCAGAAATACAAGCAGGCACTTGGAAAAAAGTGTTCTCAAACTACAAAAATGTGTACATAATGTGAATCCATTTTTTTTTGAAATTCCACACACAGAGACTGGAACAGGTTTGGGAAACAAAATACTTCTAAAGATTACAAGTGGTACAATTACATAAGTTTTCCTTATACACATGTAAATTTTCCAAATATTTACCACAAGCTTGCTATTTTTGTTATAACATTTTTTTAACTTGTAAAGGAGAGGAGATTTACATATGCATTATATTTGTTTCAAAGTATTTGATATTCAGAATGAATCTCCCAAAAATAAAATTGATGGGGATATCCAAAAGAAAAATTATATAGGCTTTGTTTGAATTTCATTTAATTAACCATGTTGAAAATTGCTTGCAGTGACAAAATTCTGCTTCAATTTCTCTTTTCCTAAGTCATACTTAAGTATTTTTTTTTAAAGGTGTAGCGAAAATGTTACCATAGGGGCCAGAGCGATAGCACAGTGGGTAAGGTGTTTGCCTAACAAACAGCCAACCTGGGTTTGATCTTCAGCATCCATATGGTCCCCAGAGCACCGCCAGGCATAATTTCGAGGTGTAGCCAGGAGAAATCCCTGAACATTGCCAGGTGTGACCCAGAAAAGCGAAAAAAAAAATCAAATTTTTGATAAATCAGTAGCTCTGAGTAAGTTAAACAGTTTTTCAAGGAATATCACTTTATTTTTTATAGTTAAGTAATTCTCTGGTTACTATATACTTTTTCCACATAAAGTCTATATTCTTCAATTGCATAAAATAAATGCATAATGCCAATATATTTTCATCAGTAAGTATACTGGGAAATTTTCAGGAATAAAGAATCAGGGAAATTTGCAGGAAGAAAGAGTGGGGCAAACAGGGAGATGAAAGAAACACCATTCGGTACATGTGGCACATGTCAAGGAAGAAGGTGTAAAGAATGTTGGGTTTGCTAAGGAAAAAAATATTTTTCAGAGCTGTTTTGTTTTTTTAAAAAAAATGGAGTCTATTCAACAGCTGAATTTGAAAAGCAGTTTACCAGTTGTTACAGTAAATATATTCAAAGTGAATCATGTAACCACTAATTAGGTTTTGAATCACTCAAGTGTACATTTGCTGTGACAACAGTTTTCCCTTTACACATCATCCCTCTATTTATAAAAGAGCTGAAAATTAACATTTCCTGCTTTTGTCAAACTAAAGCATCTTTCAATAGTTCTCAGCAAACATCTGAAGGATTCTTGCATCCTGAGATCATCTGGTCATTATATTTTCAAGTGTTGTCTCTCTTCAAGAATTGGGTGAGACACACAGAATAAGTGATTGCAGATTCTGTGTAAAATAGCAACAAGAACACAAAAATACCCGATGGAAAAGGGATCATGGGTTACCATTCATGGCAGATGGGAATCAATGTAAATTGACAGTGGAAGTTTTCATTCTGTTTTGCACATGACTAACCACAAGTAAAGCCTGTGCCCTAGAGAAATAAAAACAAGATTGTATAGCTATTTTTTAATATAGTGATGATTAGTAGATCCAGATTTAAACTGATTCTTGTCTCTAATCAAAATAGTTTCTTAAAGGACATAATTTTATGATCATATGCTATTCAGATACTGAATGGAGCTTAATGCCCATTTTCACAAGTATTTATCTAAAAGGAAGATCTTTTTAAAATTTTAATTTTAACATATCTTCTAATCTGATTGGCTCAAGTATACCGATATCAGGAATGAGACTATTTTTCTCTGTGGATTTTCCATTAAAGAGGCTAATAATAGGAAGTTTCTAACAGGAGAGACTAATAATAGACTTTCTCTACTTTCTTCCCGTTCATCATCGATTTGCTCCAGCAGGCACCAGTAACATCTCCATATGCCCTGTCTCATGCTAGTAGAGCCCAAGGGCATCTGTTTGCTCCAGGAACATAAAGAGCCTCAAACCATTCCATCAGGTCATGGGAATGAGGTCTATAATTGTTACTGGTATTTGGCATATCAATACGACACGGGTAGCTTGCCAGGCTCTGCCATGCGAGTAGCATACTCTTGTAGTCATCTCAAAATCCAGCATTTATTAATGAACTGCGCCGCTGCTTGCGGCCATGCAAGCCTGGCTGTGATAGGCTGGTCTGCTGGGTGGAGTTCTGAAGAGGGGAAGTCCGGATGTGGAAAATGGAGGCCCTCATGGAGTGGCGAGTCGTCTGGCTTGCTGTGAGGCTCTGGGCTGGATTTAAAAAAAAAAAAAACTGCTGCAGGGTGCATCTCGATGAGCCAGGCCATGATAGGCTGGTCAGCTGGGTGGAGTGCTGGGCGGATTAAAAAAGACTGCTGCAGGGCTCAGAGCCACAGCCCAGGGGTAAGGGCGTTTGCCTTGCACGCTGTCGACCCATGCCGGCCAGGGTTCAATCCCCGGCATCCCATATGGTCCCCCAAGCACTGCCAGGAGTAATTCCTGAGTGCAGAGCTAGGAGAAACCCCTGAGCATTGCTGGGTGTGACCCAAAAAGAAAAAAAAAAGAAAAGAAAAGGCTGCTGCAGGGTGGATTTCGATGAGCCGGGCTGTGATAGGCTGGTCTGCTTGGTGGAATGCTGACAAGGGGGGAAGTCGGACTTTCTCTACAAGGAACCTAAAATTCACTGTATATTAAGGTATATTTTAAGATCTGCAGCACAGTTCTTAAAGTCATGTGTAAGACAATGAGTTAGAATTAAACAGTTTCCCAAGTAGAAGACGTAAAGGTAGCTGGGTAAACATACGCTATCTAGAAGTTTCTTTTTTATTTTTCAGAGCACTTTTTGTCTTTAACATCTTTCTTGAACGGCTTTGCACAGGGAGAGCAAGGAACAGCTCTGCCCCATGTGTGAGAGTCTCTGGACCAGCATACCTGGGCCGGATTGAGAAAAAAAAGCTGCGGCAGGGTGGGTGTCGGTGATCCGGGCTGTGATGGGCTGGTCTGCTGGGTGGAGTTCTGATGAGGGAGTCCAGAAGTGGAAAATGGCGGCGCCCATGGAGTGAGGAGCGGTGGTCTGGCTTGTTGTGAGGCTCTGCCGAGTGGTGGGCCAGGGCTAGAACCCGCCATGCCTCCCGACTGCCTCATGAACGGCTTTGCACAGGGAGAGCAAGGAACAGCTCTGCCCCATGTGTGAGAGTCTCTGGACCAGCATACCTGGGCGGATTGAGGAAAAGCTGTGGCAGGGTGGGTGTCGGTGATCCTGGCTGTGATGGGCTGGTCTGCTGGGTGGAGTTCTGACGAGAGGGAAGTCCAGAAGTGGAAAATGGTGGCGCCCATGAGGCAGTCGGGAGGCATGGCGGGTTCTAGCCCTGGCCCACCACCTCGGCAGAGCCTCACAACAAGCCAGACCACCGCTCCTCACTCCATGGGTACCGCCATTTTCCACTTCTGGACTTCCCCTCTCGTCAGAACTCCGCCCAGCAGACAAGCCCATCACAGCCCAGATCACCGACACCCACCCTGCCGCAGCTTTTTTTTCCTCAATCCGCCCAGGTATGCTGGTCCAGAGACTCTCACACATGGGGCAGAGCTGTTCCTTGCTCTCCCTGTGCAAAGCTGTTCATGAGGCAGTCAGGAGGCATGGCGGGTTCTAGCCCTGGCCCACCACCTTGGCAGAGCCTCACAACAAGCCAGACCACCGCTCCTCACTCCATGGGCCCCACCATTTTCCACTTCTGGACTTCCCTCTCGTCAGAACTCCGCCCAGCAGACAAGCCCATCACAGCCCGGCTCGCTGCCGCTTGCAGCCGTGTATTTCATCAATAAATGTTTTATTTGGAGGTGTTTAAAAGAGTTTGCCTCCCCGGCTCGACAAGCCTGGCAAGCTTCTTGTGTTGTATATGATATGCCAAATTCCAGTAACAATTATATTAGGTCATTCCCATGACCTAATATAATGGTTTTAGGCTCTTTATGTTCCTGTAGCAAGCCGATGCCCCTGGCTCTCCTGGCATGAGACAGGACATATGGAGATATTACTGGTGCCCGCTCTAGCAAATAGATGATCAACGGGAAGATCGTGATCGTGATCGTGATCGTGAACATCTTTCTTATCTCTTATTATTCCAAACCTTTCTTTTATTGCTTTTTCTCTAAAATTTATGCATGACCCATAATCTTTTTGTGAATAATAACTCCCCAAATTGAATTCTTGTCAAAACTTTATTCTAAAATTCATGAACAATTGATATAAATGGAGTTCACTTCTTAAGGATAATCCTGTTTGTTTAAACTGAGTTTCAATAATCATCTGGTATTCTTTAACTATTTTGCCTTAGGCAATATCTTTTTGTTTATTGGTTGGTTTTTTTGATCACACCCAGCTATGCTCAGGGGTAACTCCTGGCTATGCACTCAGGAATTACTCCTGGCAGTGCTCAGGAGACCATATGGGATGCCGGGACTCGAACCTGGGTCGACTGCATGCAAGGCAAATACCCTACCTGCTGTGCTATTGCTCCAGCCCCCAACCTTAGGCAACATATTTTATATCCTACCATCAACCTGTTGCTTATCCCTTTCCCTCTTATAAATTTCATCGTCTGTGATAAAATATGATGTGCATATGCAGAAAGATGCAGGGTAAAGAGACATACCTATCTAGCCAAGAGACCTAAGTCAACTTTAATCATCAATCAAGTGAACAATGTTATAGCTAAAAGGTATCACAAGCCTCTACGCAAAGCACCCATTGGTCAGTCTTATTCAGATCCTGTAGTTCTGTGCCAGCTTTCTTACTACTATAAAACAAAACCTCAAAACACATACAAGAGACACTGTGGGATTTATTACAATATTAAAGTAGGAAAGAGTAGATACCCTCTAATTTTAATTCCATCATTTATGTCACTTTGAGCTGCTACTTGCTCTCCCTGTGCCCAGCTGCTCGTGAGGTACCTGGGAGGCCTGGCGGGTTCTAGCCCTGGCCTGCCATCCCAGCAGAACCTCACAACAAGCCAGACCACACTCCCCTACTCCATGGGGCCCGCCATTTTCCACATCCGTCCTTCCCTCTCGTCACAACTCCACCCAGCAGACCAGACTATCACAGCCCGGATCATCCACAGCCACCCTGAAGCTGTTTTCTTTTCAATCCGGCCCAGGTATGCTGAACCAGAGACTCTCAGACATGGGGCAGAGCTGCTACTTGCTCTCCCTGTGCCCAGCTGCTCGTGGAGGTGCCTGGGAGGCCTGGCGGGTTCTAGCCCTCGCCTGCCACCTCAGAAGACCCTCACAAAAAAGCCAGACCACACTCCCCTACTCCATGGGGCCCAACATTTTCCACATCCGGACTTCCCTCTCGTCACAACTCCACCCAGCAGACCAGACTATCACAGCCCGTTCACGCGGTTCATCAATAAATGTTTTTATTTAGAGGTGACTACAACAGTATGCCATCCGCACGGCAAGCCTGGCAAGCTGCTCGTGTAGTAATAATATGCCAGTTACCAGTAACATTTATATTTGGTCATTCCCGTGACCTAATATAATTGTTTGAGGCTCTTTATGTTCCTGGAGCAAACGGATGCCTTTGGGTTCTACTAGCATGAGACAGGGCATATGGAGATATTACTGGTGCCCTCTCTAGCAAGTAGATGATTAAAGGGAAGATAGTGATAGTGATAGTGATGTCACTTTGAAGATATAGATTTATTTTCCATGCACATAAAGTATAATTATACCAAGTCTATCCAATGACTTTAAAAGTCATTGGATAATTCTACAGTCTTTTCTAAGATAAATGTCTTACAGTCTTTTCTAAGACAAATTTTAAGTTTTAAAAACTTAGTCTTGGGCAGGAGCGATAGCCCAGTGGGTAGGGCGTTTGCCTTGCCGCCGCTGGCCCATGCTGGCCGGGTTCGATCCCGGCATCCCATATGGTCCCCAGAGCACCGCCAGGAGTAATTCCTGAGTGCAGAGCCAGGAGAAAGCCCTTTTTTTGGGTCGAAAGTGACCCAAAAAAGCAAAATAAATAAATAAATAAATAAATAAATAAATAAAAATAAAAAAATTAAAACTTAGTCTCACTAAGAGGTAATGCCTGTTTACCTCTAGGGTAATCACAGTACTGAAAACCAAAAACCATTAGGACAGTCATTCTTCTTCTAAAGTTAATATGTGGGCCCAGACAAAAGGCATATGCAAAAATGCTCATCATCATTAATCATCAGAGAGATGCAAATCAAAACAATAAAATGTCACCTCATACCACAGAGACTGGCACATATCCAAAAGCAAGAGACAACAAATGCTGGCATGGATGCAGGGACTCTCATCCATTGTTGGTGGGAATGTCGACTGGTACAGTATTATTGGAAATCAATATGGACATTCCTCCAAAGTCTAGAAATTGAGCTCCTGATAGACCCAGTCATACCACTCATGGAAATATACCCTGGGAAGCCAGAAACACACAGCGGAAACACCGTCCGCACTTTTATTTTCATTGCAGCACTATTCACAATAGTGAGAATCTGGAAACAGAGTGCCCAAGAACTGATGACTGGATAAAGAAACTTTGGTCCATCTACACAATGGAATACTATGCAGCTGTTAGGAAAAATGAAGTTATGAAATTTGCCTATAAATGGATGGAAATGGGGAGGATCATATTGAGTGAAATTAACCAGAAGGAAAAAGACAGATGTAGAATGACTGCATTTATCTGCATGACATGACATAAATATATATATATATATATATATATATATATATATATATTGTGTGTTATGATACCAATATCCAAGGTCAGGCAAAACATGGATCAGGAGGTCTTGCCAAAGATGGAATCTACCACAAACGTGTGGGGTCAGAGGTTAGGTAAGAGAAGGGAACAGTGAGCTAATAATTGTCGAAAGTGATAATACCAACCTAGAACTGAGCATTGAATATAAGAAAAAAGATGCACATGATAACCTCTAAATGTAAATATTGCAATCCACAATGTGAAAGAGAAGGAAGAGAGAGAGAGAAAGTGAGAGAGAGAGAAAAAAGAAAGAGAGAAAAAGATAAAGAGCCTGCCATAGAGGCAGGCTAGGGGAAGAGGGAGGGAATCGGGGACATTGGTAGTGAGAATGGGCACTGGTGGAGGAATGGGTGCTGGAACACTGTATGACAGAAACCCAAACATGAACATCTTTGCAATTGTATATCTCACAGTGGTATAATAAAATATTAAAAAAAAAAAAAGAAAAAGAATGATAATGATAAGGGCCGGGTGATAGCACTGCCAGTATGGTGTTTGCCTTGCGCCAGCTGACCCGGGTTTGATCCCCGGCATCCCACATGGTCCCTGAGCACTGCTAGTAGTAATTCCTCTGCGAAGAGCCGAGACAGTTGAGCATGGCTGGATGTGACAGAAAAACCAAATATACATTTGGTTTATATATATACATACATATATGTGTGCATATATATATATGCAGGGCCAGAGAAATAAGCACCTGTCTTGCATAGGCTGGCTATGGATCCTGGTTGTTTTGAATTTCTGGCACCACATATGGTCCCAAGAACTGATAGGGGTCATTCTTAGGACAAAGTCAGGAACAGCCCCAGGTTACCACTGGGTATGACCAAATAAATAAATTAATAATAAATTAATTGATTGATTAATTAATTAATTCCTAAAATTGTAGAGAGGAAATAATGTGCAGTTATGTCCCATTATGATTAAATTAGTAGCCAGCCCTTTCACAGCTTTATAGATACAATGATACTAAGGAGCTAGAGAGATTTACAGCAGGTAGGGTATTTGCCTTGCATGCAGCCAAACCCAGGGTTCAAGCCCTGAAAGTTCCGCTAGGAGTGCTACCTGAGATCAGAACCAGGAGTAAACCTCGAGAACTACCTAGTATTACCACCCCCAAAAAATTGAAAAATAAAAGACAGAAGTTTGTTTTGGTGGTCAAAAGGAACATTTCACTCAGGAATGATTTCCAACAGTGGGACATATTTTCTAGAATATAGACAACCCTTTTCAGGGGAATATTTTTTTGTGTGCTGTGCTCAGAGGACCATACATTGTTAGGCGTAAATCTGGGTCTCCAATATGAAAAACATACGCTCAAATCTTTTCAGCTGTCTCTCCAGCCCTAGAAATTATTTCAAATGGGATTGACCATCCAATTCTTATTACAAGACTTAAGTGGAAACACTGCTATTAAATTCTTAATGTGGAAAGATTTTGACTCCCAAAGTCATAGTGAATAAGAATGAAGTACCATGAAGTTTCATGATGTTATAGAGACAAAGTGATTAGTTGACATGAAAAACACAATTTGCCTTAAGAATCAACATCTCTTGCAGACTCTGATTCCAGACCCTAAGACTTCACATTTCACTTAGGAAATATGCTATCACGATGCCCTGGGGTTCCCAGACTTATATTCACAATTCTCTTTGTTACAAAATACAAAACTCAGAAGTAGACTGCTTATAAAAATGGACCTCATTCTTTAAAAGGAATTTTCTTTCACTGATGATGGGAATACTACTTGTTTCAGCTCCAGTGGAAAACATTATGGAGATTTCTCAAAAAACTTTAGTAATAGAGCTCCCATTTGACCTGAACAGTCCACTTCTTGGTATTCACTCCTGATATCAAATTATATATATACTAATTTGAAAAGATATGTGCACACCTATGTTCACTTCAGCACTTAGTTCAATAGCCAGGACCTGGAAACAATCCTCATGTCTATAACTGATTCGTGAGTAAAAATGTTACAGTATACATCCACAATGCAATACTATGTAGTCACATGGAAGGATGAAATTATGCAGTTTGCTATAACTTGGATGGGATGTTCTTACTGATCTGTGGAATGGAGTAACAAGTTAAAGGAATGAAAGGTATCAATATGGGCAAATTATTATTATTTAAAAATTTTTTATTATATTACTGTGAGCTAGATAATTACAAAGCTGTTCATAATTGAGGTTTATTTGTACAATGTTCCAACACCCATCCCTCTACTAGTGCACATTTCCAAATACCAATGTCCCCAGTTTCCCTCCACCCTACCCACCCCTGCCAGACTAAACAGTAAGCACTTCTCTCCTCTCTCTCTCTCTCTCTCTTTCTCTCTCTCTCTCTGTGTCTCTCTCTCCTTCTTTTCTCTCTCTCTCTTTCTCTCTCTCATTGTGTATTGTGGCTTACACTGAGGGTTTATCATATATATCCCTTTACCTACTTTCAATACTAAGTTCAGTGTAGCATTACTATTTCCAACTATTCAGATGATATTGGTGAATATTCTTCCCAATCTGTGGCTATCTTTGCATTGTGGTCACCATGCAGAAGCTTCTTGGTTTCATGTAGTCCCATTTGTATATCTTTAATTCCACTTGCTTGGTCAGTGGTGTTTAATCTTTGAAGATGACTTTAGCTTTAATATTGTGGAGGATTTTGCCTATGTTTTCTTCTATGTACTTTATTGATCCTGGTCTGATGTTAAAGTACCTAATCCATTTGTGCATGGTGTTAGAAGTCTGAGTTCACTTTTTTACATGTAGCTGCCCAGGTTTCCTAGTACCACTTGTTGAAGAGGCTTTCCTTGCTCTACTTTGTACTTCTTGGCCCTGGATTACAGAAAAAGAATATCAAAGAAAGGGGAGAATTAAGGTAGGGCAAACTGGAGTTAACATAGAGCACTGACCAGGGACCCTGAGCACTGTGGTAGGCAGATTGGATAACTGAATATCAAAACCACAAGATACAACACCATTGCAAACATGTGCTCTGAACTATGATAATTAAATCAAAACACTGAGTTGGCTAAGAAAGCAAGATGAGGGATGGGAGGAAAACTTGGGTCACTGATGGAGGAATGATGACACGGATGATGTCTGGTGCTGGAATACTGTATTCCTGAGACTCGATTAGCAGCATTGTAAGTCACAGTGGCTACATATTTAAAAATAAATTAAGTAATCACTTGATCACTTGACATCCTGTTTTTCATCAATTTGCTCAGTGGGCACCAGTAACATTTCCATTTGACCCTATCACGTGCCAGTGTAGCCCAATGGCATCTGCCTGCTCCAGTAATAACAAATTAAATAAAATAAGTAAAAATAATAAAATAAACTGGAAGGGCCTCTTCCTGACAGTGTGTTTTTGAATGGTCAGTTTGGGCTAATGTTCCACAAAATAGTAACATTAACAAAATCAGCATTTCAGAGTGTTTTAATCATGCAAATTTCAGAAAAGAATCTTCTCAAGTGACAGCTCCCAGACATGGTTTTAATCAAGCAATGTACAGATCACCCCAAAAATGCAGTTTCTTCTAATGAAGCTGCTCTCCAGAGTCGCATTTTTTAATCAAAGCAATTTAAGTACATGATGAAAAGGGGCTATTTACTTATATAAATGAAATATGATTGTCCTACTCAACTGCCCTTCTTTTTCTAAGTTTATATTAATAGTGCCATTCATACATTCAAACATTAGTCACATTTAACAGGCATTGTGAATCAATAAACTCAGCACAGCTGAACACACACAGAGGCACTCTTACCGTGGTCTCACTTAGGAGTCCAGAGTCTTCCAATCCTATGAAGAAGAAAATTAGGGTAAATGAGTACATGAGAAGAGAAAGAAGAGACAACAGGAGCAAAAGAAGAAGGAAAATGAGGAGTGAACAAATGAGAAGTAATAATGATTCAAGGAAATTACTTACCTTGCTATTGCAACTCAACGATCATTTGTCAGCACAGTTTTAAGTAGTGTGTATATACATTTGGTCAAACTTATGCAACAAGACAGAAATTTTTGTTTTAGAAAAAACACTAAGAATTATCAGACTGCTCAGAAACTGTATGTGCAAGGAAGGTGGGGGTGGGGGAGGGAAAAATAGTGAAACAGCAACCTAGACTTTTGCAAACTGTTAGATAACCCTTCCAAATGAGAGATCTCTGGTGATAAGCACTTGACAAAGGTGACTGTGATGCCAAGGACAGGCTCGCCCTGGGCCTTGGGCTCTATGAGTCTGTGACCAAGTGTGAAGGCTAAGCATGTGCCAGCGCGAGGCGCAAGCCGGATGCCTAGGGAGGCGCATGCGCAGTGATTCCTAAAGCCCCGCCTTATCGGCTGGCTGCGTGTGGACTGGGGAAGGTGGAACGCCCAGTGGACTGGCTCAGCATTTGCAGCATTTGGTCCTTGGCGAAGGCTCTCCCACTACTGAACCTACCTGTTAAAATTCTGTTCTTGCTCAGCTGTTAAATCCGTCTTCATCAACCATGCACGACTGTGAGTGCAACGGGACTCTTCCGGCTCACTTTTCGTACCTCGTCCTCCAAGTCTGGGGCTTCTTACCGCTGCACGGGGTCCGCGTGGTATTGCCTGGTTGTCTCCAGAAAATGAAAAGCAGCATGTTCTTCATGGCCCTTGAGCCATATTTGGGTTCTGCCCCTGCTGCCACTCTCCAGGGGCGATTCTGGTGAGAGGGAAACTGTCACGGAGGCAATTTATAGGAAACTTTGACCTGTTAGTCATCTGGATTACTTTCCTAGAAAATTAGGCATCGGGCTGGCAGAGAACGCCATCAAGGCCTTTGTAGAGCATTCCTTTGTTATTTATTTATTCATTCATTTATCTGTTTGTCCGTTTATTATTTATTTATTTATTTAATATTTTAATTACTTTTCAGGTAATGAACACAAGTGTTGGCCAGCAATTTCCACCAAGGTGGTTCCAGTAACCTGCAGGCTGCTGGGGTGGGCTATGAATGACCTCACAAAAGGTGGTCAACCACTCACTTCTTTAGCAACTCCACCATTCTGCGACTCAACAAGATGGACCTTCAGCGGGAGAAAGTGAAGACTACTCAGTAAGCCCCAGCAAGCCGTTCAGTTGCTCTTAGACCTGTTAGAACCCAGAGGAAATGTCTGCAAACTGCTGTTCATCGAGTAGAGACCAAAACATCACAGTTAGCCCCATGTATCTGAAAACAACATACAGCTAGAGAATACAAATTATAGTATATAAGGAAGCCCCTTAACATTCCCTAATGTTCTGTTGATGCCACTGGGCAGACCCTTACCCCTGAATTTGTTCTCCTGTACAAGCCACCCAATCTCAGCCTGGAATGCTGGCAAGTCAACCATGACTTGTTCTGGACAAAAATCCCGAATTCTGGGTTCAAGTGAAACTACTGAAAATCCAAGCAATCACTTTGATATGAATTTTTAATGTGTTATAATACAGTTTTCATTCTTACAGAAACTGATAGTTTAAGTAAGGATTGTGAGTGCATGCTTACACTCTTTCATTAGTCACAGAAACAAAAATGGCCTTGCACATGGCCCTTCTATCCTGCAAGTCATCTTCTGATAGCTACAGCTGGCTGCGTTAAGTGTTACCTTCTTTTGGAAGTAAACAGTTTCCTGTGCCTCCGGGAGACAAAACCTGGAGGGAAGACTAACAAGGGTTTTGTTAATGCCACAGCTGCTTGGTGATTATCCTGAAAGATGGTAGCCCGCAGACTCAAGAAATCTGAGTTTCTCCAAGCTGCCTGTGTTTTTTGGACAACCCATCCTGTTTCCAGCTTCTGCTTAAATCTTGGTCCTTCGAAGTTCTTTGTTTCTCTTAATACCATCAGACATGAGACTCATCTGAGTGAAACTGTGAATAACATGAGCTGGTAAGTCTGACCTCACTTGTTACCTGCTAAGCATGTCTCACTGTATTTAAAAAATACATTGCATTCCAAACTGGGAAAAAAGAATAGAATGAGAAAAGAATTTTTTTCCAGACAAAAATTGAGGTAGTTGCCAGTAGACCTGCCTTGTTAGTTGTTTAGAGAGAAAGAAAATAAAATAGGTCAGAAATTCAAATATACATAAGATATATGTATATCTATAAGATATACATATGTATGTACATCTGTATGTATGTATATGTATAAGATATACATAGTATACATATATCTATACATAAAATAAGGAAGTAGCTTTAAGTAAAAGTATAATAAGACTCATGTAACATGATGTTAGATGATACTTATCTAGGCATATGGCATAGAATATAAATGAAAATGAACTATATGAAACTGAAATAATTCTGTAGAATTAAAAAGATTTTTAAAATAAGATGTTTGCTAGATGGATTTTTTTTTAAGAACAGGGCATATGACTGAATGTTCAAGTGGAAGGTGGTTTTAAATGTCTCTCCAGGTTTCATTTCCAACAATGATATAGTAAGTATGATGATTGCTAGCATCAGGGACTACTTTCATAACATGCATCTTGTATTTTAACTTTGTTGCATACATTACATTCCATGGTATGCTAGTTAATGTTTAACAATCAGATATCGAGTCAATCTGAGTCAAGTCCAGCACACCAGTTTTCTATCTTTGAAATGAAGTTATTCATTTTTCATTGCTATCATGACTGGGCCCCCTGGGATGAACCCAGAGCCACAGCAGAGCCTGGCAAGCTACCCGTGGTGTATTTGATATGCCAAAAACAGTAACAATAATGGACCTCATTCCCAAAGAATGGAGATGTTACTACTACCCGCTCCAGCAAATTGATGAACAACAGGAAAACAAGTGATACAAGTGATACAAGTGATCATTTTGCCTATTGTTACTGACAAAGCCAAATTTTTTCAACCATGTGTTTACCAAGAAAGTTTTCAGTCTTGATGAACCACACAATTAACTAATTTAATTAGAAATCAGAAATGAAGTCAATGATTTTGCTCTATTAAAACAGTAACTAAGTCCCAGGGATTTCAGATACTCAGATCTAATTCCTTTTAACTCTTAGACGACATGATTTCGAACTTGCTACTTAACCTCCCTAAATCTTTTTCTGCGTCTTTAAATTGAATACCAGGCATACCTCTTAATATCACATAATGATTAAATAATCCACATAAAGTACTTCCAATAGTTACTATATGCACATGGCAATAAAAAAACACTTAAACATTGAGCCATTTTTATTCATTGAGAACAAGAGCGTTTACCATTATAAACACCAGAATAATTGCTTGTGTGAAAATGAATTCACTTTTCTGAGTATTTAGAGTGTTACTTTCAAAAGTGAACAATTATAATTTTTTCATTTATTTTTGTTTTGGGGGGCCACACCCGGCGATGCTTGGGGTATATGCATTGCTCTACATTCAGGAATCATTCCTGGTGATACTCAGGGGACCATATAGGGTACCAGGGATCAAACCACCATCGACTATGTGCAAAGCAAGCACCTTACCCATTGTACTATCTCTTTGGTTCCATGAATCAGTATATTTAAAATGGATAATACCATTATCGTGTACTCATAAAATGTTACATAATTCTTGGAAACACATTATTTTTCCTTTGTTCATATTTTATTTATTTAGCATTAATCAAACTTTTAATACACAGAGAACTTTTTTGGCAATAATGTAGCAAAGTTGTTCTTTACACAAATAATGTTCAGTTTCAATGATAAAAGAGTTCATATATTTAATGGTGATTCATCCACTAGACATTTTATTTTATTTTTTATTTAAATACCTTGATTTACAAAGCACAAAGTTTTTCAAAATACAGTTATTAGAAAGATTCACCGTTCAACACAAATCCCACCTCCAGTATGTTCCAACTACCATAGACCCTCATTTCCCACCCAACCTCCATCCCCATGCCTGTTCCCTTAGCCAGCACTTAATTATATTGAAAATTACAGCCCAGATATGGCAGTGGTATTGATAAAGTCATGACTTTTTTCTGGTTTGTTATGGGTGAATCTGGCCAATTTCTCTTCTTGCATTCATTTTCTGCGTTTCTAGAACATAGTTGGTTTCTACTAGACAACCCCAAACCCTCCACCACTGAACCACGAACAACACTTATTTCAAATTTGTCTCAACTTCTGTTTGGCTTTCCTAAGAATACACTGAATAATCTATTCTATATTGCTTGTTGGAAATAGTTCTCTAAATATGGTCAATGACTATACTCTTAGGCGAAAGACAACGGAAATTATTAAATCTCAACTAACTGGATCCATTGTGCCACTGTATAAGAAATTATTGATATGGTCCCACAGACTAGACATTGTGCCCTCACACTTGTGATTATATGCCCCAAACTCAATTCTATAAAATGTGGTGGGATACCTAGTAAATCAGTATACCTGGCTTTTACGGTAGCAGCTCTGCCCTGTGTGTCTGTGTCTCTGGATCATGGCTGATAGCCCAGAAGCAGTTCATGGGAGGGTCCACTGGACCCTCCAGAGAGGACAGAGGTTGGGGAAAGGACACCAGCTCCATCTAAATGGAAGCCTGGTAACTTTAGCCATCAAGACCCCCCATACCTAGGCTTGAAATCAGCTTCTCTTTTGGGTGGGGTTCTGATGATCTGTGAAGGACTGACCTTGAAAATGTCTGTGATTATGTTGTGTGAGGTTTGGAAATACTTCTAAGGTATGCAATAGACTCAGAAAATATCATAATTAAGCTTTAATAAATGAAATTTTTAAATAATCACAAAATTATTATTAAATTTGTAGTCTCTTGTTTTTAAATCTGTTTATTTTCTATTTGCTAGAAATGAAAAAGTTATGTTTGTGAATATTTAGACAAATAGAGTTAATTTAAGAAATGGATAATAAGGGCCAAGAGGATTTGTCAATGGCTGGAATCTACCACAAGTGTGTAGGGGGCACAGGGGACGTAAAGAGGGAAGGAGCCAATATGACAATAATAGGCGGAAATGATCACACTGCTCTAGAAATGAGTGTTGAAAGGTAAAGAGATATATATATATATATATGATAACCCTTCATTGTCTGTCTTGCAAACCACGATGCACAAAAGGAGAGATAGAAGCAGGTTGGGGCAGGAGTCAGGGAATGGTGGTATTGGGAGGGAAACTGGGCACAATTGATGCTGGAAAATGTATGTACATAGAGGGATGGTTGAAGGAACACTCTATGACTGAAACCTACTCTGTGATTGAAAACCAATGAACAGAGTTGTAACGGTCTATCTCAGTGATTCCATTTAAAAAAGAAATTTAAAATGTAAGAAATAAATAGATGACTGAGGATCAGTCTTTCAGACAGAGGCAGTCTACTAGAAAAACATAATGCAATCAATAGATTCTGCTGCCTTTTCTTCTCTTCATCTCCTTTTTCAATAATCGGGGTTATTATTTAATGATGTTAGTGGAATCTCCCTTTTCTCCCTGCAAAGTTGACAATAAATGACAGGTTTATTCACATGCTATCACAAACGTCAGTATGTACTTGGCATCACTAATAATACCTGTTTGATTTAATTTTCTCTACAGGTAATTTTCCTGGTCTTCTTTATTCTTCCTTATTTGTCTCTGTAGGGAAGTGGCAATGTTTCGTTTCATTTCTCTACAGTATTTGATCTGTTAACTAAATCATAAACTTCATAAAGACACCAGGAGTAACTTTATTTTTTGTTTTATTCAGTTGTTCCCATAATGCCAGTTATATAAGTGGGGAAGATGAAGTAAAATTTTCCCAAGTACATGGAAGAGAAAAGAAGGAAGTAGAGGAAGGAGGGGAAGGAAGGACATTAGGAATTGCCAAATTATTCAGAGCAGAACTTTCTTCTTCTTTCTTTATTTATTTATTTATTTATTTATTTATTTATTTATTTTGGGTCACACCCAGTGACGCTCAGGGGTTACTTCCTGGCTCTTTGCTCAGGAATTACTCCTAGCGGTGCTAGGGGACCATATGAGATGCTAGGGATCAAACCTGGGTCAGCTGTGTGCAAGGCAAATGCCCTACCCACTGTGCTATCGCTCCAGTCCCAGAACTTTCTTCTTTGAACATCTAAATTTCCTTCCTATTCCTTAGAGTTTGGATTATATATTTATATGCTTATTCAATCAATACCCTTTTGCATTAGCCTGCTTTTCTCAAATGACACATCAACTTCTTTATAGGACCAGACCTATAGAGGCATTTATTAAACATTTATTAAACAATCTACTTTAATCAGTAGATACCAAATTTTGCTTTAATCTCTATAACTGTTTGTTCTTCCTATCACAAATTTTTCTTATCAATGTAAAGCATTTTATTTTCCTTGATGCAAAAATAGGGGCTGGACCCTTTTGGAAACATTCTTCCAAAAACTAGATATTGAGCTCCCATTTCACCCCGCAATACCAATCCTGGGAATATATGCTGGGAAGCCAAAAACACACAGCAGAAACACCATCTGCACTTCTATATTCATCACAGCACTATTCACAATAGACAGAATCTGGAAACAACGTGAATGCCCGAGAACAAAAGACTGGCTAAAGAAACTATGGTACATCTACATAATGGAATACTATGCAGCTGTCAAAAAGAGCGAAGACCCAAAATTTACCTACCAATAGATGGACATGGAGATTATCATGTTGAGTGAAATTAGTCAAAAGGCAAAGTACAGATATGGAAAGACTGCATTCATTGGGGGATATAAATATATACTGGTGCTTTACTAATTGTGGGAAATGTTAGCGCACACTTAACTGAACATTGAATGAACATACACAAAGGGATTTACATGATTATCCATAAATGTCTGTAGGGCAAACCAGTGTGTAAGAGAAAGAGAGAAAAAGAGAGAAAGAAGAGAAATAGGAGGAAAAGGAAGAGGAGGAGGAATAGGAAGAGGAAGAAGAGAAAGAAGAGGAGGAACATGAGGAGGAGGATGAGAAGAAGGAAAAGAAGAGAAGAATAAAAGAAAAAGGAGGAGGAAGGAGGGGAAGAGGAAGAAAAAAATAAAGAAGATAAGAAGAAAAAAAGAAGAAAATAAGAAGAGGCAGAGGCGGAGGAGGAGGAGGAAGAGAAGAGAAGAGAGGAGAAGAAGAGAAAGAGGAGGAAGAACAGGAGGAGGAGGAGGAGGAGGAGGAGGAGGAGAAGAAGAAGCTGCTGCTATTGAGGCTGGCTGGGGAGGGAATTTGGGGACATTGGTGGTGGCATTAGGGTATTGGTGGAGGGACGGGTGCTGGAAAAATGTATGACTGAACCCCAATCATGAACGTCTTTTTAATTGTATATCTCACAGTGGTGGTATAATAATTTTTTTAAAAAATAATAAAAATGAAGGCACAGGCTGTCAAAAAAATAGGGCTTGAGAGATAGTACAGGAGTTAAAAGTTTTCCTTGCAAACAGATGACTCTGGCTGGATCCTCAGTATTGCCTGTAGTCTCCTAAGCACTACCAGGAGTGACCCCAGAGCAGAGTTCCAGGAGTAGTCCTTGAGCACCACTGCATTGCAGCCACAGTTCAACCCCCTCCTTTCTCCCCAAGAATACTTAATATGAAAGAAAACTACACTTCCTTCTAAAAACCAATGAGTAGTCATAGAGGGTACAGGGGAGGACCGGTGAGTGTGACCACTCCTGTGGTTAACTATATTTCATTGCATAATTGCTACAGTTTTTATACAATTTTATATTTGCAGTAAAGGTGGGGTAACACCATTATGTAAAACCTGTGTGTGTGCATGCACATGCGCGTTGGTATTGCTTAACTGTGTTTGATGCAAGATTAGTGTGCAGCAAATATACTTTAAAATTGAATAGTCCTCACTGATGCCCATTTCTTTCCAATAGTTTAGTGGATAACTTTATAGTCTGAAAACAATGGCATGTAAATTGCTACTGATTTGTGCATTACAGCTTAAATATAACTCTTGAGAAAATTTAATAGTGTTGCAAATTATAGATTTAAAATATTTTATCTTCTCTGACCAAAGATTCTGCACCACTGTCATTGGTGACACTACAGTCTCATGTAAGATGCGTTTACTTCATTGCCATATGTGCCGTCTTCAGATCCATCTAGTGCATAAGAAATCCCCCTCGTTGAAGACGTGGACTGTTTGGTGTGAGTTAATAATAACTCTGTTATCCCCAAGGATGTTGTTCAAAAGAACCAGTACTTGATATTTCCAGCAGTGTGAATTGGTGATCACTGCTCACTAGCCACTCATTGTAGAAACCTGCCAGTGATCTTTAAAGGGATGGTTTACACATGCTAACATCATGCAGTCGTGAAGAAAATATTAGGCTCATGCCCACAGTGCCCAGGAAGACAAGTGTCCATCCAAATGCTACAGTGCATACATTACTGCTCTGATAACCTTTTAAGCAGCATGAAAACAGTTAAACCATGCAAATATTATATAATGAAAATGATAAGCCAGCTTTAGACCAAAAATAATAAGATGCAGTGATTCTATGGCCTAGATAATTTGGAACCAACCACAGTTCAGTGTTCACACATGGCAGTGTTAGGGTCACTAGGGCAACTTCTGTAGTTCTCGGGCTCTGGTCCTGGCACATACATGGCAGGAGCCCTGACCTGTGAATTATCTCTGCCTCCCTAAATTCATTTTTTTCAGCAGATTTTTATTGAGGTATCATTGGTTTAAAACTTTATACATGTTTCAGATACATAGCAGAATACACTGTGTATACATCAGTGTCTATACATATCAGAATACGCTGTGTATATCTCAATGTCTGTACACACTGTGTCATGATCACCAAGTATTTCCTTCCATCCACCACCATAATCTCCCACTCTCACTGGTTCAACTGTTGTAACCACCAATCCATTCTGGGTCTAAGAGTCTGTTCTGTTTGCATTTTGTTTTATAGTTTATATATTAATTACATACAATATTTCTCCATGTGAAGTCAGGGTTTATTCCTGCTTTCATAAATAGCATGGCTTCTCTTTTATTGCTGAGTATTCTAGTATATATAAATATATTATCTATATACATTATCTGCACCATATTTCATGAATGTATACATGCCACATTATATCTGTATATAATCTACCTGATAGTAATTTTTTTATCATTTTTCTTTGCTATGTAGTTGCATAAGTTCTTTCCATGTTTGGGATACTAATCTCCTGTTGGGGTGCGTAATTTTCAAATATCTTCTTCCATTTAGTTACCATTTTGTTTTGTTGACACTTTCATTTTTGTGTGCAGAAATGGTTTATTTTAATATATTCCTACTTATTTATTTTACTTTTTTTTCTTTGTCACTGGGTCAAATCCATAGGCACTACTAAAGCTGTTATCAAAGAACTTACCACCTATATTTTCTTCTGTGTATTTATGTTTTCAGCTCTCATATACAAATCTTTAATGCACCTGAGTTAATTTTTGTATGGTGTATGATGGTT